>CAXKVR010000451.1:0-70297 GCA_964058845.1 Carex sylvatica
AATAACGTAGCTATAGCAGAAGCTATCATACATAGTGTTTTTTCCTTTTCAAATAATTTATATTCTATATTTCTACTAATTATCAACATAATCAATAGGAGAATTGAGGTAACAACTAAATCACAACTAATCTAAGTCTATACTTTTTATCAATTATGCAAATAAGAGGAAAAAAAAAATCTAAAAAGTAATATTATTTAATAGTTCATATTACATACTATTACATATTATAATAGACAAAGAATAATTAATTTTATAATGTAAATGAAGTCAGTATACATATTTAAATATTTTATATATTATAATAATACTAATAATCAAAATCAACTTTCAATTGAAACGAATGATAATACTTTTACAAATATATTGTATGAAGAGCAATCAAAATGAAGAATTAATATTTGAATATTTCTCAATATAGAATGAGAGAATAAATCATGCACAAATAAAAACGCATATAGTTTGGTTTAGCATACTTATCGTAGAAGACCATGTAGAATTAAAAATAGAAATAGAAGAACAGAAGTCCATATAAATTGTTAAAAAAAAAACTCATATAGCATAGCGGTAGCAATAGCGCGTCGCATTTAGCGGTAATAACAGTCAGCTATTACAGCTATAGCGGTCGTAGCTGAGTTAGCGCACTTTTATCTCATAGCATAGCGTTTATGGTCCGAAAAAGCTATAGCGCTAGCTATAACGCCACTATAGCTAGCTATTTAGAACACTGCTTCTAATAGATGTTATACTGAGCAAATATATACATAGAGGCTATGGCTACACAACTACATCTTATATATATTTAATGTGGGGTTCAGTTAATGACGCCAGACAACAATATCAAGGTAGCAAGGCTTATCAGGCCAAAATAAGAGACAACTTCTTCTTTTCTTTTCGAGAATTTTTCATCTATAGAATTTATGTAGTGTTTTGTTTTCAACAAATACAGTAAGATTGAATTTATTGAGTTCTTATTGAGTCCAATACAATATTATGGATAAGATTCAATGGTTCTTATCCAATTTTAATACGATTGAATGTGAAAATAAAAATATTTTTCTACTTTTTTTTTTGGGATTCGACTCAAAGTGGTTGTCACGTACATTTGATTGTGTTAAAATTGAATAAGAATCATTGAGTCATATGCATAACATTGGATCGGATTCAATGAATCCAGTCTTTCTATATTTGTTGAAAACGAGATACTTTTCATATTTTCATCTATTGAATTTAATAATTTCTATATAAAAAAAAATATGTGTTGCAACTTGCAACGTTTTAGTATGATGACGCAATATCATTGAAAAAATGCTTTTATTTTTCATTTTATGAATGTTAACTTTCTATTGATTAATTTAGAATTTGCTTAACTAGTTTACAAATTTAATAATCTATTGGTATATTAATAATAAAAAAATGTGTGTACAAGAGTTCAAATTTTTTCTCCTCTCAGGACCTCAAAATCTTCAGGACTGGCCATGCGTTCAAATTGACTGTTTGAACTATGAAAATAGAGATATTGATCCATATATAGTACATACTAATCTGCACTAAGCATATACCATGGCATCTTAAAATAATGCTGGTTCTGAACAGTTATTTATAAGAATTCAAGTACATGCTGTCAAAAAATGAACTTTTTACAAGCCAGCTGAATCAGACATAATTACTGCATCCAAATGTGAATTCTAAAACTACAATTGCATTTGCATTTTAATTATTTTGTCTAGGAGAGGAGTTTGCCATGCTCTCGGGCACAAGCATGGCAACCCCGCATGTTACGGGCATCGCTGCATTAATAAAGCAAATGCACCCGGACTGGAGCCCAGCCGCCATAACCTCAGCTATGATGACAACAGCCGACAGAAAGGATCATTTTGGCTATAATATCCTAGCAGAGACAACAGACGGGCTACTGACAGCAAACCCGTTTGACTATGGTGCCGGTGCAGTCTATGCTGCACGTGCAATGAACCCTGGTTTGATTTTCGACATACGCTTTGAGAACTATGTCCAGTTCCTTTGCACAGTGCCTGGAGTGGATGAAGGATCTGTCAGACGGGCACTAGGGATAAACAACTGCCCGACTTCCAGTATGCGATGGTGTTCTGATTTGAACACGCCTAGCGTGACCATTGCGAATTTGGTGGGATCAAGGAAGGTCATGAGAAGAGTCACAAGTGTTGGTGACGAGACCGAGACGTATGTGGCATATGTTAGGGAACCGACTGGGGCTGCTGTGAGGGTTACACCTAGGATTTTTAGGATCAATCCAAATGCATCCAGAGGCTTCAGTATTACGTTTGAGGCTCGGGAGGCGACAAGCGGTTTTACGTTTGGTGAGGTGGTGCTAAGAGGAGATAAAAAACATGTTGTTAGTATGCCTCTTGCAGTTTCTGCTAGTAGTGCACTTGGTAGTGAAATAAAACTAACTGCCCTGAAATAAAAGGAAAAGACTTACAGTGAGATGAACTCTGGGGGTAAGGTTGGTTAATAAGGCTAAAGATATTGACAACACTGGTTTGACTTTATACATACTATAGAGTCGAAATATTAAAAATATATATATGTGTGTGTGTGTGTGATTTGTGTATTGCATGAAGTTAAAACAGCATTGTCAATATCATTACCCGTTAATAAGGTGCCTGTGTATGGTACTCTGTTTTAATTTGAGGTAGAGAAAGTTCATTACTTCAATTGGTAGAAATCAAGTTGTATGGTTGTTAGTTTCTTGCTCTATTGGGTCATTTTGTTCGAAGGGGAAAAAGAAGAAAATGGGGTAAAGTAATTCAAACATTGTTCTTGAGAAAATTTTACATATTTGACCCCTCTAATTATATCACATTTTGCATAAAGTTGTGTTTTTTCCCCTCTGCCCCTCTAATTTTGGAAATCTTATTATATCATGTCAATTTAAATATTTTATTCAGGATACCCCATATTCCCTTAAATGTATTCCTCACATGTCAGTTGTCACCCTTTAATATAATGTCAACTATTTTTGGTTCCGCAATTTGTTTAACGGTTGTACATTTGTGTCGATGCAATCAATCTTATCTTATTTTATATAATCCGCTTATTTATAATGTCAACTATCTTGTTTTGCATAAAGTTGTGTTTCATATTATAGTTTCTTTTCTTTCTTTCTTTCTTTTTTTTTATATGGAAGCATTTAACTAAGGATTTTTTTTATAAAATAGAATCAAATTTAAAGATTTTAATAAAACAAGCACACTGAATTTTCATTTTTATGAAAAATAGCTTGAGGTAGTTTACAATGCAGACATTAAGTATGATAGAGCAAATGCATTTCTGTCTCCACTGATCCAGGATCAAATGATCAGTAAAGTCCTTTTTCATAAAAATCAAATTTAGCGTGCTTGTTTTGATGAATTATTTAAATTTGATGCTATTTAAAAAAAAAAACTATAAACTATGATGCATCATTCATCGTGTTTTGCGTTTAATAGACTAATGACATTAATTTATTGTGATCTTAATTTTTTAACAAATCAACTATGGAAAATGCTAATAGTAGCATAGAGGGTCTTCGTGCAACGACTCAATATTTGATTTTTTTTTTTTAAATTCTAACGGTCGATCCGAAGGGTTCAACATGATCTCCATATGAATATGTACTTGCAAACCAAATTTTACATATTTTTTTTAGAATTTTTTTACTATTTTTTTAGATAGGTAGAAAATCACTTGATCTAAAAATTATTTACCATTCAGATCGTCCAATTAGTTTCATTTATGGATTTTTCCGACTAATTGTCCAATTATTTTCAATTATGACCAATTATTTTTAATTATGACCAATTATTTCAATTATTTTTAATTAATTACTTGGCAGTATTATGTCCGTTTGATGACCGCATACCGTTATTTACAACACTGGTATAAAAAACTATGATGCATGATATTATTCATCGTGTTTTGCGTTCAATAGACTAATGACACTAATTTATTGTGATCTTGATCTTTTAGCAAATATTCTTGATTTCCCTACTTGGCTTTTGACAAGAAGGAACCAATTTATGCGGATATGCTTCTTCGTGCATCGTTCCTTTAGAATTCTTTTATCTCAACGGCTTTAAAGTTTAAACGAATAATTTATTTCACTCTAGAAGTCATCACTGCTTAATTTCGAATAATTCGGCGGAATAATTCAGCGGGAAGGATTTGAAAGCTATTTTATTTATAGTTATCCTCCTGTTTAATTATTGTAGATGATTAGCATAATAGCATAGCATCAGCTGCGAGTCTGCGACGCGGCGGGTCGCTTGCGCTTATCCTCTCCACCTCACGTACAATGGGATTTGAAGTCCACGTGGCCACGTGTCATGCGTTCATTTATCTCGGTCAACTCTGACTGATCTCCTGTGGCAGGCCTTTCATGGCTCTTTGTGTAGTGTTGTGTTGTTTTTGTTGACAGAGCCATAGTGACAAATGAATAGTTCGGGTTCGGTTCGGCAGGATAAAAAATTTGTGACTCGGATATAATTTGGGTATAATTCGGAAATAATTTGGTACAATAAAAATGCAAAAAAAATACCCAAAAAGTTTCTAAAAAATATATATGTATTCGTGTTTTTCTAGCGGTTTATTCGCGAATAAAATATATTACACATTTTTTACATTTTATTCGGAGTTCTATTTGGAAACATCAAAAAAAAAAAAAAAACGTGAATAATTCGTGAATTAAACACGAGTTGTGTGACTATGGCAAGAGTTGCTCCCAATGTGATTTCTGATGTATTTGAATTGAATTATTGAGGAACCTGTCTATAAGATATTTTCGTTTAGTGAGCTGAAATATTTTAATTCGTGAATGAATATAACAAAATCGGAAATACGGATAAATTTTATGTAGAAGTGTATATATATTTTTTTAAGTTATGTTTTTAAATGTTTACTAATTATTTTATTGATAAAAAATAAATTTATAATCAGCCAAATTAATGACTCTAATTTCTAGATTTACTCTTTCTTTATTATGAAATTCACTAAACTACTCTAAATTACTATAAATATCTAATACTACTTATATATATTCTTAACTACTCTATTTTCTTAATCCCTCGTCTCTCTCCACTATCGGATCCACTCTATTCTAACTGTCGCCACGCTCCAAACTCCGTGATACTGCATTCTTGATTATGCTCGGCTCCGGTCCCTCCCTTCTCTTTTATTCTTCTCTCCACTCGTGGAGGTAAGAGCCGAGAGAGATGCGTGCCGGAGGTAAGACCTAGAAAGGGGTGGAAGGAGGCGGCTGTTAGGGTGTTGAAATCATAACATAATTGTCTTTGTTAGATACTTTTTTTTTTCCAATGGATCGACTCCAAAATATTTGAATAGTAAAATTATTTGTTTGCGATTTAAGAATAATGATTTAAATGTTTTGTTAATTTTATAATCTTATCAATATAGTACATGAAGGTTAAGTTTTGTATAGTTAGTTTCAAGATATATTTTTTTTAGTAAGAGTTACTTTCAAGATATTTAACAAATGAACGAGTAAAGTGTCACTTATCATGAATTATTTGAAAAAATATGTTTAAAGTTAACTATATGCGCACAATATAACTACAAATTAATTGGGAAGTTGAAATTTCAGAAAGAGGCTTGCTAAAAAAAAAATTCAATGAAATCAGTAGGATATATATTGACATGAGAACAAATAAAAATTGCAGTATTGATGTTGACTGCAAATGATGAGTATAAGAAAATTCCACAAACAATCAACAAAATTATAGCAAATAAAAATATATATTTAAAAAAAAAATCTGTTGACTAGGATGTCAATAGCATCGATGCTTTTATCCGTTTATCCGATCTGTATGATATCTGAAAACATAGATAAAAATATAAAAAAAAAACATTAGCTTATTAGATAATGATATTTTTTGTTATCTTATTTTTATATAAGATAATTTTTACAAATAAAATTATAGATATAGATATATATTTTATATAAAAATGATACATGATACAATAAAAAAATTTATTTTATTAAATTTTCATATACAAATTTAGTTGTATATATTTATTTATTTTTCTTGTTTTCTTATTTTAAAAAATATTTTATCAAAAGCACAAATTAAGATGTCAATGCCACTTTTTATCTGTTTATCCGATCTGTACTGTATTCAAAAAAGACAAGTAAGAGAAAAAAAAAATTCCGATATCATTACTGATACGGATATGAAAATATTTCCATCCGACCCGTACCGTACCCATTGACACCCCTTCTGTTGACAACATTTTTCACACTTAAATAAACATATGCATAACAAAAAACAAATCAGATACGTTGACCACATGCATTTTCCCCGCGCAGGATATATATATATATAACAATATAACTACAATATAACTACAATATAAGCACAATATATTTAAAGTTATATAGAAAAAGATGTTTAAAGTTAAGCATGTGCATAAGCACAATATAAGCACAATTGTAAATTATATAGAAAAAGATGTTTAAAGTTAAGCATGTGCATAAGCACAATATAACTACAAATCAATTGTAAAGTTGAAATTTCAGAAAGAAGAAATAGATTTCAATAAAGTCAGTAAGATCTTAAAATGAGAATAAATAAAATTATCATATTGACGTTGGAGGTGGGCTGCAAACGAATCAAACCAAATCGAACTTATTCCAGTTTGAGTTTGAGTTAGAATAAGATTCTAACCGAACTGGTTTGATTTGTTTTAGAACGAACTTATTTCGAATTGAATTAATTAGGAACTATAAATTTTTCGAATCGAAGTCAATCAAATTACGAAATATAATTTTTTTGGCAATCTTAGTTATACCGGTAGTTTATGCATTATATTTTTTTCTCACGGAACAAAATTCACACGTGTTCGTTTTACCTTTAACAAATTCACATTGATGGATTATGGGCCAGCTCAAAATTCCCTTATCTTCTACGCTGCTGGATTGATTAAAAATTACGGCATGAAACTAGTGAAATACTCAAATATAGAACTTATTCCATTACTAATATGTTATGTTGCCGAAACATTTTTCTAATATAAGTTACAATAATATTAATAATTTTGAGCTCTGATATAAGTTTGATTCCTACATTATTATTTTTTTTGAGGAAAAGCTCTTGGGCGTTGATTCCTGCATTATTAAATATTGATGATTGAATCCATTAGTTGCATTATTTAAGATTCGAACCTAAATAGTTTGTAAATCAATTTCAAACGAATTATATCTAGTTTAAGTTTAATTTGAATAAGATTCAAACCGAACTGATTTGATTTGTTTCAGAACAAACTAATTTTTAATCAAATTAATTATAATTTTTTTTCGAATAAAACTCAAATCAAATCACAGGCTATAAACTTTTTGTGTTTTTGTGCGGCCCTAGTTGTGGATGATAAATATAAGAAAATTTTCACAAACGATCAATGAAATTATAACAAATAAAATCCCTAACCACATTTCTCACGTGTGGATCGGCTTAATACATTAATAAATTATATATCACATAATTTGCAAATAGAGCCGTTTGTGCAAAAGGATTGTCATTGACACGCAAACATGCCACGCGAATTGCGCGGATTCGCTGTAGCCTGTAGGTATATTTATAATCAAATCACGGCTTTGGACAGCTGAGCCAACTTTTATTTATTTTGCAATCCCCAAATTACCCTTGGCATCAATTTCTTCCGTATAAAAGAAAATTACTTTGACTTATCCTTGTTAAAAAATTGGTGACGTGACTAAGATGATGGATAATAACACGCAAGTCATGTTATGTAATCAGACGTGATGTAACTGAGTTAGTAACAATCTAACTAATTTTTTTCTCTATTTATAGAGCAATTTTGTTCCGACTTATTTACTATTTTATTGAGAGTGCCTCGTCAATTTTAATTTTTCAATCAAAATTTAAAGTTATAAATAGCGATTATAGCATTATAGCTTTTAAGGTTCAAAAAAAACTATAGATAACTATTTAGAATTATTATAAAAAAAATAATTAATAGTTTTTTAGTTTTTTAAATCTAAAAAAACTATAGTGTAGCTATTGGGTAGCTATAGCTAGCTATCTAGAGCTATAATTCAATTATAACATGTCTTTTACTTCATAATGTGATTCACTTGATTATTTATTATAAAAAGTTTCTTATTTTAGCATCTTATCTATTTATACCTTTTATTTTCGACAAATCAAACATGTTTCTCTTGATAGGAGAAGCCGGCATTTTTATTAATATTCAAAGTTAATTATAAAAATATCCACATATCTGAGTTTTTATAAAAATACCAGACCGGCCATTAAATGGCCGATTGAGAATTAAAATGAGAACCGGCTATTTAATGGCCGGTTGAAAATTTCTATTTTTTTAGAAAAAATTATGATTTATCTATTTTTTATTGAAATATTAGAAATATTTTTTATAGTTCTTCAAAAATTGATAAAATGCTATATAATTAGATTTATTAGAAGGACTGCAACAAATAATTGATAGCATGCCATATAATTAGATTTAAGATAGATATAAAATTACTATTATTTTACCGTTCAAAAACAATAATTTTATATCTATTTAAAAAAATAGTAAAAAAATTCATAAAATTATAAAATTTGGTCTCCAAGCATATTTTCATATGAATATTACATTGAGGGGTTTAGATTAACAATTTAAATTTTGAAAATGAAGATATAAAATATGAGATATTATGAGCTATAAAAAGTATGAGCATTTGGAACCCTTCTAAAAAAATGTGTTTATATATATATGTACAAGTCGGATTTTAGACTTGTGAATTTCTAACCATTACCCATGTGAACAACACTTATTATTTTAAAAAGAAGGAACTCTGATAAATCACGTCATTTATTTATTTTTATTGTTCTAAATAGCGCGCTATAGCACCACTATAATGATGATATAGTATTTTTGGACCATAAACGCTAAGCTATGGCATCAAAACACGCTATTTGAGCTACGGACATTATAGCAGTAATAGCGATTCGCTATAGCGTATAATGCAAATAGCGCGCGCTATGCAAGATGAGCTTTAAATAAAGGCTCAAATTGAATTTTAACCGTGAATTTTTTTTTTGCAATTGACATACTAAGCTTTATATAAAACTATTAATTATTTAATGAGAAATCCATCAAACAAAATCAAATAAGGAAGCTACAACGCACTATGCAACATTAACTGTTTTTCTTTTCTTTTCAATTTATATGGGCTTTAAATAAAGGCTCAGATTGAATATATTAAGATATTTCTTTAAGTAACAAAATGATACTTACTATATGGTAGTTTGAATATTTTGAATAGATTAAGATTGTTAATTATGCCATGATGTCTATGTTACTTTGAAATTTAAATAGAAAAAAGATAGATTATGTCATGATGTTGAATATATTTTGAATTAAAAAAAAAATCGATAGTTTATGATATTAGTATTACTATGGATATTTTGAGTCGCAATTTGAACTTTGTATTGGTTCAATATGAATATTATAATTTTTTAATTAATTTGATGTTATTTATTGTTCTATAAGACTTAAATAATGTTAATATTTAGTACAAATAAATGATATAATTTTTATAAAAATAAAAAAACACTATGTAGTATAGTTTTCGTTATAATGACGATATTCGCTATAGTTTTTTTTTAGACTTTCCGCTATGACTCGATAAACGCTATTTAGAACCTTATTTTTTTAGAATGTCTCTTGCACATAAATGAATATGTTTTTTTTTTTTTTTGGTAAAGAGACGAAGTCCATCACCATAGAAGTTACTTGTGAGAAAATATCAAGAGTTCTCATTGCTAAGTTTTAAATTGTCATACTTTTATATTTGACTTTTTAATTATCTAATTAATATAAAACTAGATTTGAAATTATCATTTAAAAAAAAATCAAAGTAACATAAAATATGAAACTCGAAGGAATTATATAACGTTAGAAAATTTGAGACGTACAAATTAAATATCTTGTGCTTGAAGTTTTTCAAGTTTCATCCATTTAATATTGTATTTAATTTAATTATAATACTTAATAAATAATATTCTAAAATATAAGGCTAAATTATATTTAAATATAAAGGTAAAAAATTATAAAATTTTATTATGAAAATTAAAATTAAAAATTTAGAAATATGAAAAATTATGCCCGTGAGAGGGAGCAAAAATGAATCAAGTTAATAGGACTTAAAAGGATATTTTGTTAAAAAAAATATTTTAAAAATTTATTTTGTTTCAACTGTTATAAAAAAAATTATACAATTTCTCCAAAAATAAATAAATAAGCCAACTAGATAAAAACAAAAACAAACCATAAAAGCCTAATCGAAATTATACTCGTCGACAAGCAACAAGAAATATTTTATTCTTAGAAATTATTAAATCCAAACGTACAAAAATCGGCCATTTTTATTAATACCCCTAAAAAAAAACTAAATTTTAACAATGCCCCTGCCATTTTTTTTTTTTTATTCTTGCCCCGACCGCCAGGCCCACTGGCGGCCCATTTATTGAAGGAAACCGCCAGGGCCCAAGGCGGTCCACTACCCCAAGCAAACCGCCCCCCCCTCTTGCGGTCCGCTATGCATTAATACTCCCCAACAGACCTCCCTCCCACCCACTCCTCTCTGCCCTAATCCGCCCCCCTGCCTCTGCTCCGAACCAGAAGAGAAAAAAAAGAGAAAAAAGAGGAAAAAGAGAAAAAAGAAGGAAAAAGAAGAAAAGATTTGCGTCGCCGCTCCTGTCTCCGCCCCTGCCGCTGCCGTCGCGACTGCTCCGCTCCTCTCCCGCTCTTGAATGTAAGTTTTTTCGATTTGATTAGTTAAATTTAGGGTTAGGGTTAGGGTTAAGATTAGTGAATCGATAATGGTTGAATTAGTTGAATTGATGAATTGGTTGAATTGTGACTCGATAATGGTTGAATTAGAGTTGTTCCGAATTGGTTGAATTGCTCCAATTGGTTGAATTGCTCCAATTGGTCCAATTGGTTGAATTGGTTGAATTGGTTGAATTGGTGGAATTGGTTGAATTGGTGGATTGGTGGAATTGGTGGAATTGGTTGAATTGGTCGAATTGGTCGAATTGGGTGCTTTATTGAATTGTTTGGATTGGGGATTATTAATAAAAAAATAATTATGGTAGAATTGCTTAATTTTTTTGAATGTAATATAGTTCAATTTAGGGTTTATGGTTATGAATTGTGAATTGCTTAAAAATGTATAGTTTATGATTCCCTTCTTTGAATTTAGGGTTTATGATTCAATTTGGGGTTATTATGGTTGAATTTTTTGATTTGTTTAGAAATATAAAGTTAGAGTTTATGGTTTACAAAATTTAGGGTTGAGAGGTTTTTGACGTTAATTGACGAAAGACATGTATATATATTAATAGAAATTAATTTTAAGTAAAAATAAATTATTTTAAAGTATATCAAAATTAGTTTAAAAATTGCCTATTCGTTATTAAGTGAATTGCAGTTTTTTGTTTTTCTTGCAAATTTCATATTTTTATAAAATTTAATAGTAAATAAAATTTTTTATTTTTATAAAATTTAATGGTTAATGGTGAATAAAATTTAGTAGTAAATATAATTTGCTTAGAGAAATTAATTTGTTTATAAAACAGTCCCTGCCTAGGGACCTCTTTGTGACAGGATGTAAAAAGTTGTATGATACGTATTTTTTAATTGAAATTTCATAGAAATACTAGTTGCAAAATGTATAAAACTTAATAATATTTTCAAACATAAATTTGAATAAAAGAAATGATTATTTTGAAATTTATTTGATAAATTACGAGCACATGTAGTTATTTGGTAATTTGTTATAATTAAAATTCGATTAAAATTCATGTGTTTCGGTTATTGGTTAGATATATATTTTACAAATATGGTGAGATGAATTGTTGTTGTAATAATAAAAATATGTGTAGTTACTATTTTTTAATTATTGTGATTGATTATATATATTTTTTTAAATGTAGTATGCGTAGATCTTCTAGACGGTGGAGAGACCCACAAGCGACTGCAGCGGGTCCAGATGCTATGGATCCGCCTGTAGCGGGTCCGTCCTCAGTGGATCCGACTGGAGCGGGTCCATCCTCAGTGGATCCGACTGGAGCGGGTCCATCCTCAGTGGATCCGATTGGAGCGGGTCCGTTCTCGGGTGGAGCGGAGCAGTCGTATGAGGATATGGCTGGAGGGGAATTTGAGGATCCGACTGGAGCGGATCCGTCATCTCAGACTGGGCGTAGAGATGGTTGGCATGATCCTGACACTTTCAGTCCTCTTCTATGGACTCATCATGTTAAGCACCGTGTCTCGTTGGCATCTATTGAGGTACGTGATTTTTATACGTAATGTTAAATAGTACTAAAAAATGACACGATTTGAGTCTCACAAATTGATAATAAATACAGGACGATGTCATGCTTACGGTGAGGCACCGCAGGTCAGAGATTTCGTTCGTTGCACATCCACTGATGCAGCGATGCCTCATTAATCTTGGATTGTATCAGATTGCCACCATGCCGCAGAGTAAGATCGATGTATCTCTTATGCATGGTCTAGCCGAGAGATGGCGACCTGAGACCCATACATTTCATCTTCCGGTTGGGGAGATGACAGTCACACTTGCTGATGTGAGCGCCCTATGGGGTTTACCTATCGATGGTGTCCCCATAGGTGGCATCTCAGACCATCCAGACCTGCAGATGATGATACCGGAGTTGCTGGGGTGTCATCCAAAAAATCTGCAGAAGAAATTGAAGAAGAAGAAGAAGGATGAGGATGACTTACGGTTTTCTGGTTACTGTATTTCTCTGGTGGCACTTCGTTCTCACTTCTTTCAGAATCGGATACATCCTGAGACTACTGACGATGATGCGGTCTTGAGGTACCATTACACCTTTTAAAATAACTTATTAATTCAACAATAATCTCAACTATGTAAAATAACATATTATTTTATATTGTAGGTATACTAGGGCGTATGTGCTGGACTTGTGTGGGGCAGTCATGTTTGTGGACTCCAGCGGTGACGCGGTCCCGATTATGTTTCTCTCTTTGTTGAGGGACATGCTTTGTCCATCGAGGTGGAACTGGGGTGGAGCTGTTCTCACCCACTTATACAGAGCCCTGTGTCATGCTTGTCTGGTAAGTCTGTACTAATTTTGTTATTAAAAATACATTGTTAGTTAAGGTTGAATAAATACCGAGTTCTTATTTTAAGTTAAAATTTCAGGTGAGGAACAAGCAGCTTCACGGACCGCTTCTTTTGCTCCAGCATTGGTCGTGGTCACATCTGCCAGTATGTCGGCCAGTTATACCAGATCCACCTCTCCGGTGGAGAGTGCCCGATCCAGATAGATGCCCCGCATATGGTGCCATATGGGGCCTTCACCACAGCTATGAGGAGACTGGTAGGGGTGTTTCTTATGTCCGGGGTCAGCTCCAGATGCTCGTAGATGCGAGTATCGATTGGTTTCCATATCGTCCATTCTATCAGCACAGGCTTCTGAGTCAGCTCACATTACAGCAGAGATCACTCTGGTATTACCAGGGACCGGTCGTTTATTTCTGGATAGTGGAGTACCACTATCCCGATCGGGTGTCTCGACAATTTGGGTTAGATGCTTTCATCCCGGAGTACCCGCTAATGGGTAAGGATGGTACTGAGAAGTTCCACAAGTAAGTACTATGTACTTAATTAGTGTTATCACTTTAATATTGCCAATTTTTTTCATTTTTCTAATTAATTGTACTTGCAGTACGACGCATACTAAGCCCAAAGTCGACTGGAGGCAGCGTTTCAGCCAGGAGTATGACTGGGCTCGACATCCGGATCAGCACTTATGGAGTCCACCACCTCCTGAGTTAGTGGGTATTGGTCCCGGGTCTTTGAGATATGATGTATGGTTTCAGAGATACGGCATGCCGTCAGTCTACCTTACCGGTCATTATGGCGACATCCTTCGACGTAGACTGATGGATTCATCTAGGAATTACATGCCTTGGGGTCCGGTCAATGCTCACTCGGTAAATACTTAAACCTACTTTAATTAAAAATTATAAATTCTTATTACACTTCTTATTGTCATAATAATGAAAATATGTTGTGTGCAGGTACTGACAGCCATCAGAGGAGTTGGACACAGCCTAGCCTGCATGGCGAAGGATGCTTGGCGTGCCATAGGATGTCAAATGCTCCAGCACAGTGCACCAGTCGTGGAGAGAGGTGGTTGGGATGGCCGCCTAGTTGGCATGCTGCGCGATGCTGGGGAGAACATCAATTGGAGGGAAATAAAAGATGCACCGCGAGATCCGAATCATGAACGAGTCCCTGTCTACGCCGATGAGATGCCGCCACCTCCTTCAGGTGATTACTCGATTAATATTGAAAGTAGGACACACACAATCATTTTATTTTTCTCCGATTCTTTGTTCTAACTAAGTTAACGTTCAATTATGCAGGTGATACCACAGGTTGGGAGTTCCACGACTGGGTGTTGAATACCCAAGGATGGAACGCTTATAGAAATAAATATGGAGTTCCGACAGAGCTTGGCCAGGTCAGTTACCGGTTTATATTGTTTATTGCAGAGTTCTGTGTATGAAGAAAATCTAACATTATTTAAATTTAGGATGGAGCACCTCGTTGGGGTGCCGATGCCGAGTTTAGCGTGGATGCCCTGTCCCCGGTACGTACAGATGCAGAGGTGATAGGCTCCCACCGACCACGTTATGGAGATACGATGGAGCACGACTACGAGGCTGGTGGGAGTACAGGGGAGAATGTAGATGGCTTTGCCTCTGCATTATTTGGCGCACCGCCTCCTTCCACGTATCCTCCAACCTGGGGGCAAGATACATGGGACATGCGTACACAGTCATCTATACCATTTGATCCATGGGTTTCTGGCACAGGTATGCATGACATGTATACAGAGGTTCAGGAGGATGTGGGAGAGGAGGGTTCAGATGACGACTTAGGAGATATTAGTCCGCAAAGTCAGACACAGAGGCGCCAGCAGCCACACAGGGATCGCAAAGGCAAAGCAGCTGATAGGTGGGATCCCTCCGGAAAGAAACAACGAGGCAGATGATTTTTTTTTTTTAGTTGTGACTGTAGTATTTTGACTCTGGGACTGTAGTATTATATGTTTGGGACTGTACTATTAGCTTTTTTTCATTATGACTTTTATGTTGTTATCACTTTACATTTCGTGGTTTTTATTTGCGGGCGTCAAAAAAAAGTTATTAGTTACAACATAATTATAACTAATCAATTCTAAAATCGTCTTCCAGCAGACCGCCTGCGGCAGGGCGTGTAGTTCTGAATTAGTTTAAAATAGTTTAATAATACAATTAAATTACAGCAGTTCAACAATACAACTAAAATTGAACAATACAACTAAAATTGAACAATACAACTAAAATTGAACAATACAACTAAAGTTCAACAATACAACTAAAGTTATGCAATACAATTAAAGTTCGTAGCTTATTTTCACACTAGCAATAGAGTGAAGAACTTCATCTGGCCCGACGTGCGAATAAACCTAAAAACGACCAGATTTTCTTGTACCAGCGGCAGGTGCAGCATTACTTGTAGATGCTTGGCTGCTAGATGATTGGCTCGCAGGAGGGGGGGGATGTGTTCTACCAGTTGCTTCAGCAACAACTCTAGCATTTTCTCTTTCATTGTGTGCGTTTATGGCATCTGGACATAACAATATAATTCAGTTACTACTATAATAAAATCATAAATTAGTGTTATACAAAAAAATAAAAATACCTGCTGTGCGTCTTTCAGAAACAGAACGACGAGCTCGATTTCCCGACGGTCGCCTACTGCCCATCTCGTCCATGGTCATTACAACACGCTTGTGTCTCCTTCTCTCCTTTCTTATCCATTCTTCTGAAGGAAGTATTATATCACCGACATATGAAGGCCACTCATGCTGATCGGGATAAGAATGAAAAGATCCACCCCAAGTGGAAACAAGGTAATCGGTACGATACATGTCAGCAACATAGTAATCCTCACAGTAGTTTCTCACTCGGCATACCGACATCACGTGACTACAGGGTATGTGACTTAGTTGGGGTCCTTGGCATGTACAGGTTACCATCCTGGCATCTCCGAATTTAACCACGTACTTGCAAGCCCTCTTCACAAACTCCATAGTGACATCTGGTTTGCGGCTGGTAGGAACGTATTCATTTGGATTTTGCACTTCGAATTCTGTACCATCATTTCCCATCGGGATCACGTTCATAGTTGCACCTTTGTCCCTGTGTTGTTTTAGTTTCTCCTCCACCCTTGTTGAAAATGACTGGTTCATCATTATTAATTCTGCGGCCTTAGCACGCCATTCTTGAAACCAGGCATTTAACTTATAAAATGTGTCTTCTACAATTGCAGCCACAGGTAACATCCGGCTTTGCTTGAATACTGCATTCAGCGACTCGGACCCGTTGGTGGTCATAATTCCCCAACGCCAACCTCCATCACGAGATTGATATATTTTCTCGTATGCTGGATCTTCGTTGGCATCTCGCGGATTATTTTTGCCGACCTTCATTAAGTAGAGATTTGCCTTTGGCATGTACTACAGAAAAATAAGAAAATAAAATAATATAAGTAAACAATTGTACTAAAAAACCGTCGTCTGAAAATACAATAATATATGTAAACAACTGTAATATATATACCTTTGCAAAACTGCGAGTCATCTCTACCACCCTTCTCGGCTTTTTCTTTCTGCAATTTCGTTTAAATGTTTCTAGAACCCACTTGTCATTTTCGGTTGCCTTGGAAAGGTTCTCCACAACGTGTTGCATACACAACCTGTGCACACACTCACCAGTATGTGTTGACCAACCGTAATGTTCACGATCAAACACAAATTTTATTCCTTTGTGCTAGTCTGATATCACACAGAAAAACTTTCCTTCCCCAATCACCCGTCTTCTTAAAAACTGCATAAAAAATCCCCAGTTCTCACCATCCTCTTTACGAACAATTGCAAAGGCCAAAGGCAACAACTGGTTCTCAGCATCATATGCACATGCTATCAGTAAACTCCCCTCATAACGGCCAGACATGAAGCATGCATCAATGCTGATAACGGGTCTGATGTATGGCACAGCTTGGATACAAGCACCAAAAGCCCATGCTATGCCCTTGAATTGTTGAGCTCCCTCTATTAGCACTCCTTCTTTATCAAAAAAGGGGCCATGCCACCTCTCATATACAGTACCGACATTTGTACTTGCCATGGCCTGGAGCAATGGTGCCAGATAGCCGTATGAATCCTTCCAACTACCGAATATTCTGCAAAGTGCAAGTTCACGACCTCTCCACAGCCTGTTGTATTTTGGAGTTACATATTTGTATTTGTGTCTGACGGTTCTAGCCACCTCCTTGATGCTCATGGATGGATCCTCCTTAATGTCTTCCTCAATTGCATCGGCAATTAGTGATGCCGTCAGCTGTGAATGGTCTGTCCTAGTGGATGCAGACTTGCATGTATGGGGTGGTTCACACTTCTTAATCATCCATGCTTCTCCGGCACCTGCAGGGGTTGCAAAAAGGCGAAACTCGCACCGCGGGTGAGTTTTACACAGCACAACTAACCTTGTTCGATCCATTTTGTGTATTTTACATTCCCAGTTGCCGTGAACATGAGTCTCGTAGATTTTTTTTATAAGTTCATCTATGTTGGTATAAAGTTGCCCTGGGGCAAGTTCGTCATTGTATACAACACGAGGGCCAAAATAACTAATGTCTGCCTCTTCAAAAGCTGTGGTATCGTTGAATGTGGTGACCGGATGCTTATTTCCCCGACCTCTAATCGGGAATTTTTCTTCCCTGGATAAACCTGGTACATTTGCATCGCCATCTGATAAGTCATCAGATTCCCAGATCCATTCGTATTCATCTCCCGTTTCTATTTCATTTTCTGGTATGGCATCAATAGCATCAACATCAATATCAATATCAGTTCGATTAACGGGTACCGGTCCTGACTCTGGCATAGTTGGAAATCTAGGGATTATGGGTGTCTGTCTGGGTGGTGGTGGTAAATCTTCAATATTTTCAGGAGAGTTGTGGTGGTACCCTTGGTTGGCATAAGGAGAGTGGTGGTGGTATCTCTGGTTGTCATAAGGAGAGTTGTGGTGGTATCCCTGGTTGTCATAAGGGGAGTGGTGGTGGTACCCCTGGTTGTCATAAGGGGAGTGGTGGTGGTACCCCGGGTTGTCATAACCGGAAGGTCCAGCTCCGGCCGCACTAGAAGGTCCAGCTCCGGCCGCACTAGAAGGTCCAGCCCCACCTCGGGGAACCCTCTTTAAATATATGTCCATTACGGAGACCCCACTAGACTCAAATTGAGTGTACACAGCTCTCCACAAATTTACATCTGTTATTGGAAACCTCACAAAGTAAGGTCTACCCCCCGCCCCACCCCTTTGTGAGTTGTCAATCCGTGTAGCCAATTCTATTTCATACCTGTTGGGGTTTACAGCAATCTTTTCGTATATTATCTGCTTAAGTTCCTGAAATGTGGTATGTTCATTAACCTCGAAGCCAAATGTCGCGTCTTTCGTGTAATACACGCCATCTACACCCTTTTGTAGCTTGCCGCCCATATACAGTGCAACTAACATCTTTTACTTAACAAACTACATTTAAAAAAAATAATTTTATAAGTATTATAATAATTGTTCAGTAATTATAACGAGCACAATAATAAATGGCTAATTTAAAAAAAAATTACGTGTTGCTACGGTAATGCTACAGCAATGCTACGGTAATGCTACAGCAATGCTACGGTAATGCTACAGTAATGCTACGGTAATGCTACAGTAATTGACTAATTAGTAATAATTAAAAAGAATTTACAAAATAATACCTGTCGTTACAGGAGACGGGCGCGAATTCGATTTTGTTCGGAATGAGGAATGAGGCAGAGAAGAGAGAGAATGAGGCAGAAGAGAAAATATAATGCCTATTGGACCGCCAGGGGGGGAGGCGGTTTGCTTGGGGTAGTGGACCGCCCAGGAGTGGGGCGGTTTGGTTGGGGTAGTGGACCGCCTTGGGCCCTGGCGGTTTCCTTCAATAAATGGGCCGCCAGTGGGCCTGGCGGTCGGGGCAGGAATAAAAAAAAAAATGGCAGGGGCATTGTTAAAATTTAGTTTTTTTTTAGGGTTATTAATAAAAATGGCCGTACAAAAATAGAAAGAGTATTTTGTTTTAACAAATATAGAAAGATTTGACTCATTGAGTTTGATCCAAAACATATGCATCTGATTCAATGGTACATATTCAAATATTATGTTTTTTTTAGATTATCTGTGAATCAGAGCTTGATTTTCCTCTAATCAGATGATCCGAATCCAAACTAAAAATAAATAAATCTGAATCATTAAATCCAATCCATAATATATGGATCAATTATAGATCGGACTCAATAAATTAAATCTTTCTATATTTAATGGGAACAATACACTCTTTCTATTTCCGTCATCTTATTTTAATAATTTCTACATAAAAGAAATCCCAAGCAACAACCCAACAAGCATGAAACATCTCTGCTCTGGAATTGGATCCCGCTATGTTTAGTTTTCAAAGTTTAGGATAGTTTATTTTACTTCTTTCGAGTCTTTTCAGCTTTTACTGTTTCTGTTGTATTTGTCGCTATTTAATTTTCAATAATTTAGAGAGCATAGTGGGATCAGAAATGAGCTTATTTTTAGCTCATGGTTGAAGGGCTAGGAATTGAGGAAATGCGCTAACAAGAATAGATGTAATGATGTAAAACTGTTTCTATTTTAGTAATACCAATGCCTACGGGTATTTTCTAAAAAAAAAAAAAAAAATCTCTGCTCTTAACTCGAGTGAGCATCTATGCGGTACTGTAGGAAATAGAATAATCTCAGACGAGCTAATTATTTTTTAAAACCTATTTACAAGCTGTAAATTTCATACAAATTTAAATTACAGTCCGAAACACCGAATCGCTTTTCAGCAGTTCAGCTTGTGGAATTTTTTTTCATAAACCATAATTAATAAATAAAAAATTAGGAAACTAATATGATTGTTTTTTTTTTTTGAAAAATCATAAGACCGAATGGTTCATTCGGTCTCCAAAATTTCATTTTTTCAGACCGAAGGGACCATTCGGTTTTAACTTTTTTTGTTTTTATTTTTTTCAGTTTTTTTTTATTTTTTCCCATCTGCGGCCACAGAATATCCAGGTGGTGCTAAATAACTGGTCTTTTTCTGCTGAGCCAGGTGGTGTCATATTCAAACGAGTCTTGATTGTCAGATCGAACTAGTTAGGGAGCAAATGAATGCTAACATATATATGTTTTCTTAGCTCATCAAGACTCGTTAAATTAGTAATAGAAAATGTGCAGGTCGGTGCGTCTGAAAGTTTGCGTCTATGATAAACATTTATTATTACTTGAGATATTATCTGAACAAAAAAAATTCACAATCAATTGTTGATATCATTTTTAATTTTACAACCTAAAATATGATCGTAATTGAAAAAATAAACTTACTACAATCTTTAGATGAAAGCTACCAACACAATACAGAGGTCGATCTGTAAAAACACAATATTTTGATGGAGCTTGGTTTTTAGCTGAAAATAATAAAAATAGTGGAGAAGAAGAAATCAATCATTTATTGGAAGAAGGAAGAAAATGAATATTTATATTAAAAAAAAAAACATGGAGACCGAATTTATAATTCGATCTCTAATTAAAATTGTCGGACCAATAAAACTACTAATAATTATTTCTTTAAAAAAATTAAAAAGTTTATTTTATCTTTATGTTGGAATTATTTACAAAAAGTCATAAGAAACAAACAAAAATCGGTTGCAAAAATGATAAAAACAGTAATAAATATTCGAACTTTGTTGAACATAAATGAACATAAATGAAAAAAAAAAAAAAATATATATATATATACACACACATGGAGACCGAATGGACCATTCGGTCTCCAGAAATTAACATTATGCAACCGGCCACACAAAATGAAGAAAAAAAAAGTTAAGGCCGAATAGTCCGTTCGGTCTGAAAAAAGAAAATTTTGGAGACCGAACGGACCGTTCGGTCCTTATAATCTTTAAAAAAAAAAAACAATCATATTGATTTTCTAATTTTTTATTTATTAATTATGATTTATGAAAAAAATTTCAGCTTGTGCCCGAATCCCCAAAAAGGAAGGGACAAAATTGTCAAATGTTCTTATCCGACCTCGTGTTTCCCCTATTTATACCCTGCTCCGCCTCTCCATCTCATTAACTCATTCACAGTTTCACACAAAATCTATTTTGCTTAAAAACCCAACAACATTTTCATATTTCATTCGCCATGAATGCTCTAGCTGCAACCAGCCGTAACTTTCGCCAAGCTTCGAAGCTTCTCGGCCTCGATTCAAAACTTGAAAAGAGTCTCCTTATCCCATTTCGAGAGATTAAGGTTAGTAAATTGACGGTGAAAAAAAAAAATTTGGGATTTTCCAAATTTCTTTGTATGATTGAATTAATTCGATTGTTATAGGTAGAATGCACGATACCAAAAGACGATGGCAGTTTGGTTTCTTACGTTGGATTTAGAGTGCAGCATGACAATGCACGTGGGCCCATGAAAGGAGGCATCAGATATCACGCTGAAGTAACCCTCTCTCTCTCTACCCTGCTTTGTGATCTTCTCTCTAAAAATTGCTTTTGTTCATTAGTGCGTATTTTGTAGGATATTTTAAATTTTATCGGAAAAATTCATACCCTCGAATAGTGCTGATCACGAGAGGAACCAGTTGTCAAGTGCCACGTAGTTTTTCTTCTCTTCGGTTTATATTTTTATTCAATATTTTACTTATTTTTGCGAGAAAAAAAAAATGGTTTTGGAGAAAGAGACGTAAATAATTTTGGAACTATACACGGTCAGTACAGAGCAACAATATCTTCTTACCTGTTTGGGTATATTTTGAATCTTACGCACTTTCCAATTTGACGAAAGACAATGAATTTAAAAGGGGAATTTCATGTATACCCTTCAAAAAATTTAGAATTATGTTTTTTTCTCTAAAATTCATAATATCATATTGTTCTAAATTTTCAAAATCTACAAATTTACTCAATTTATTAATCTTTTCTATTTGAACTTATTTTAAATTTATAAAATATTCATATTGCTTTTTATTAAAAAAATAAAAATATGCGGCATGCTTAAGAGTGTTAAATGTTCAGTCTTCTAATTAGAAGTAGACAAATGAACCAATTAGAAGCATGAATGTTTTTTTACACAAACTACATAATTTTTATTTTTTTTAAAAGAATAAAGTGGGTACTTCATAAATTTAAAATGAATTTTAATAAAAAATATAATAAAGTGGGTATATGTGTGACCTTTTGAAATTAGAAGGGTAAATATGATATTATGAATTCTAAATGGTTGAATATGTAGTTTCGAAGTTTTTGAAGGGTGTATATGAAATTATCCAATTTTTAAATAAGAAACATACTTAAAACACGCCAAGAATATTGCAATCAGAAGCCAACTGCTATTTCTCATCCCATAAATTGGGGTAAAATATTAACAGCGCACAACTGATAGAGAAAATAAAATGATAATATAACAGATGTGCTGTATAAAATGAAAATAACTCTGTCAATGTCTTTATAAATTTTCCCTCTTCAAATATGCTATATGATACAGCAATTGAGCTAAAGGTCCAAAGCTAGCGGGACATATATTGAAACTACCAACTCCATAATACTAATTTCTGAACTGTTGCCTACAGGATTTTCTCAAATAAAAAAAAAGTTTCTGAAGTGTTATAATTTTAGAATATTAGCAACCATTAAAAGCAGGGCTACTTGCTTATTTTTATAGAAAGATCCAAGTCACATGACTTGCATCCGCAATCAAAGCAGCCTTCTTTCACCTTTCATTAATTAACGGAGGCTGTGGGTTTTGTTGAGATAATGCTACCCCCTCAAGAAAGTGACAATTCTGAAGAATTGGTAGCCAAATTGGGTTCTTCTAATTTTTAATTTGGTTTACATTTATTAAGCAGCATATATTAGTTGACAAGCTATTTTCATGGTACACCTACTTTTCAAGCTACTGTTACTATTGTCAGAATTACATTTTTCAGTTTGAATTTGAGTTCACATTAAGCAGCATATATCAGTTGACAAACTATTTTCCTGGTAAATCTATTCTCATGCAACTGTTACTATTGTCAGAGTTTACATTTTTTAATATCTATTGCGTGTCTTCGTTGTTCAATGTTGTACGTATTGTTCTATTGCGTGTCTTTGTTTTTCAATATCTCATGCAACTGTTACTATTCTCATGCAACTTGTACCTATTGTTTGACTTTCCTGTGACTTAAGAATCAAAGTAACAGATTTCAAGTGAAGAAAACATTTAGGCCATACTGGTAAAATATTTTCTCTTGTGTAAATGTTGACCTTTCTTATACCAACTCAAGATTTTAATTTTGAAAATTTAAATTGTAAAGGTTGATCCGGACGAAGTAAATGCTTTGGCCCAGCTGATGACATGGAAGACAGCAGTTGCGGCATTACCGTATGGTGGAGCCAAAGGTGGAATTGGGTGCTCGCCTGGAGACTTAAGCAGCAGCGAGTTGGAAAGGCTGACACGTGTATTCACACAAAAAATCCATGACCTAATCGGGACTCACACTGATATACCGGCTCCTGACATGGGAACCAATTCACAGGTGTGTGTTGTAAATTTACCAACTTTATGGAAATGTACGTCTTCTATTATTTCCTGTTATTAAAAATCTATTTTGGTGCTCTGCTTAAATAGACAATGGCATGGATTCTGGATGAGTATTCGAAGTTCCATGGCCACTCGCCGGCTGTCGTCACTGGAAAGCCAATTGTAAGTCAATTTTTGCCAGTACATATTATGAGCTCTGAGAAACTAACTGTTATTGTCAAATAATTATTGAATTAAAAATTTCTCATTCTTTTAGTCTTCAAAATTTGGTTTTTAGGAACTTGGTGGCTCGTTAGGTAGAGATGCAGCAACAGGACGAGGTGTAGTGTTCGCAACCGAGGCTTTATTGGCCGAACACGGGAAGTCGATTTCAGGATCAACCTTCATTATCCAGGTAAACATAATTTGAGCATTTCACATGCACAATATTTTTTATATATTATATAAAAAGAAAGTTGGTTATTGCCTAAAGCTCAAACTAACACCTATAATGACTGTATTACAACATAAGCTCATTTCTTTGATTTGATTAAATAATTGGAAATTTTTCTTTTTAAAATAGGGTTTTGGTAATGTGGGTTCATGGACTGCAAGTATTTTCCATGAAAGAGGTGGCAAGGTCATTGCAATTGGAGATGTCTCAGGCTCGATAAAGAACAGTAATGGGATAGATGTACCGGCATTGATCAAGCACAAAAGTGAAGGCGGTGCCTTGAAGCATTATCCTGGGGCGGAGGCCATGGATTCAAACGACTTGCTTGTGCACGAGTGTGATGTTCTTCTCCCTTGTGCCCTTGGTGGGGTCCTTAACAGGTATGCTGGTATAAATATTCAGTCAAGTTTAGTTTTACATAAATTAGGGTAAACATGATATATCTGTTTGATTGATTTTCACAGCTTTTAAAATGCTATACGTCCAATATATCTTTTTTGTTGATTTTTATTCCAATAGTTGATATTGTTTACTAAATCGTAATTGATCTTTATTTAATATATCTATCAGTGCAAAGTTGGTGATAGCTGTGTGGCAGTGTGGCAGTTGATTGCTTAAATATTATTTTCCTTTATTACAGTCACAATATCTTTTTCCTTTATCAATGAATGTGTTATGTAACCCTTCTTAGGCAGAATTTCATGCAACTCAAAATTACAAATTTTCTCCTTTAAAATTCATAATATCATATATATCCCTCTAAATTTCAAAACTCACAAATTTTCTCAATTTATATCTTTTCTATGAAACTCCTTTTAAATTTATAAAGTTTCTATTTTATCCTTTATTGAAAAATAAAAATATGTAGTCTGTGTAAGAAAAATTTATGTCTTTTCTACATATTTTTATTTTTTCAATAAAAATAAAATAGAAACTTTATAAATTTAAAATGAGTTTTAATAGACAATACAATAAATTGAGTAAATATGATATTATTAATTTTAGAGGAAATCGTAATTTGGAGGTTTTTGAGGGGGTATACATGAAATTCCACCCTTCTTAGAATGGAAAAAAAAAAATGAGATTTTGAGATAACATAAACTATAAAGCTAACTTTGTTAAGCTAACCAAATTACTACAGGGAAAATGCGCCACATGTTAAGGCCAAATTTATTATTGAAGCTGCAAACCATCCAACAGACCCTGAAGCTGATGAGGTATTCATATGTTACAAACTATTAAAAAAATATTTTTTTCAAATACCCAATTATGCTCAAGGTTAGTTAATTTTATCTTTTGCAGATTCTAGCCAAGAAAGGAGTTTTTGTATTGCCTGATATTTATGCAAATTCAGGTGGTGTCATTGTTAGTTACTTTGAATGGGTTCAGGTAAAATTTAGAAAATTATCTCTTCTGGTACTTCACTTTATAATGCATTACACATACTCTCAGGGTAACTTTAATGTTCTTGCTTTGTTTTGTTATTATATCAATTTTAGAACATCCAAGGATTCATGTGGGATGAAGAGAAAGTTAACATGGAGTTGAAGAAGTACATGAACAGCTCCTTCAACAATATCAAGCAAATGTGCAAATCGCACGACTGCAATCTCAGAATGGGTGCTTTTACCCTTGGTGTAAACCGTGTTGCCCGTGCTACCCTCCTGAGGGGATGGGAGGCATAGAAAATGTGTTTGTTCATTTTTTTTACCATGTCACAATAATTTTCTCCATTGATATTTTTCTTCCTTTTATGTGTCTGTTAGTTTTGTGTAATTCACTCCCCCTCAATTTCCTGAGTTCTCCAATAAGCATACAATGGTGATGTTTCAATTGATTTGATTTTGTTGAAGTTCATTTTTTTTAATGTGTATAGGTACTTAATCAGAGTTCGATTGCAATTCGATTATACTGGACAAAATAAAATGAAATCAATACATGTTAAGATGAACTGACTAAAATGAACCACGAGGGCTACAAGAGAAGTTACAATCTGACTTTATCATAGCTAGCAGTTGACAATTTGACATAGAAGAATAACTATAGTACAAAATTAAATTATCCAAATGAAGTGAGTTAACCAGTTTTAAGGTTGTTATTTAGGAACTTATATTGAGCACAATAGAAAGGCTAAACCAACTGCCGCACTAAAAAAGGCAAAAATAATAATAATGACTCGAAAACTACTAGACACTCCTCCCTTGTCAAAAGGCCAAGTACAAGAGAAAAATTAGAGTACCTAATTCTTGCCAGAATTGCCCGATGAATTTTCGTCTTGCCAAGTTGCTTGCCACTGTTTATCATAGAAGGTAGATTCTTCGATAAGCTTCTTTATATTCTCTATATCTTCATTCTTTCTCACAAACAATACGCCAACTACTGCTACGAATAGCAAGGTTTTGCAAAAGAAATTTCCCATTTGATCAACAAGACCGGCACCGGTCAGGCTATCCACAAAATAGGCCATGAAAAATCCAATCATGGCAGCACGACCTACAATTTTAGAAATTTCAACAAATAAACTGTTAGGTTCCACGCCACAAAAAAATTACGAAAAAGAAAGAAAAAACACTCAAGTTTTTTAGTGTTTTGCTAGGTAACAAATTTATTTTCAGATCAACTAACAATATATTTTGCCAAGATGTGCAACATGGCAACTGTTGTTTAGCTATATAAATGAGAATGTATTAGTTTTACTGAATTAACTATACTAAAATTATGTGTGATGTTAGAAATAGATAAATAATATAGCTGAATGTTTCACTAGCAAGCATTATGTACAAATGAAGGAAACAATTGGTTTCAACAAACCATTTAGAAGCTCTGCTTCAGGGAGATGAAACCGCTTGATCCATTGCCACCATGGGATTATTGAGGTATCAAATACAACCGGTTCATTATTGCTCGATGCCTCTGGGTTATCTTGTAGCCACTTTCTTCTCCTAACCTCTGAAATGGATTACACAGATAATGCTAGAAGAGATTATTAACCAATCTACACAGGAAAGAAGTTCACAGAGGTCCATTGAAAGATTTTACTCCATCCACAATTTTCTTTTAACATAAATTCTTGAATGAGGCATTTTATCAAACACCTAATGAGCGCCCAAGAGTAAACTTTTTTGAAATATCATTCAACAAGAAAGTTGGTGCAGTTGCACTTACCGGCATCAATAACGGCATCCCAATCTGGTTTACCCCCTTTCTGAAACTGTTTCAAATCCCAAGTACCCCCCACCCATCTCTCGTCTTTAAATGAGGGCACCTCTGCCTTGACCGAAGCAGTTCCATTCAAGCTCAAAGACTCCGCCTTTTTCGCCCCCTCTTCTTTCTTCTCGGCTACAGCTACAGGAGAAGACTCTCGCTTCTCCTCTGTTGCAATGGAGCTTACACTTCCAGCGCCGTTCTCTGTCGATTTTGCTAGGAAGAGAGATTGATTTCTCTTTTGGATAAAACACAACCAATTTCGGCGTGAGAAATGAGCTCTGTTGAGCGAGGTAGGGAGAGTAGAAGAGAGAGGTGGTGAGAAAGAAGCCATGGTGATAACGCAACAAAAACTACAGAGAAAAGATAGGAATTAAAATAAAACAAGGGAATTTTTATGGCTAAAGATGATGGAGAGGAGAAGAATATTTTGAATAGACTTGGCTCATGTACATTGAGCAGATAAGAAGAAGGTCGAGTCTTGAGGTGTATGTGAAAAAGGTCTAGAATGCATCGCTTTTAAGGATGAAGTGTTTGGTGGAAGGTAGTGATGATGTGGCGCTATGCACTGCCACGACTGGCTGGAGCTGCTTCCCTTGGATGACGAACTGAGAGCGTTGCCTTGCCATCTTCCCAGGTACCTGACTCAATACAATTGAAACGGACGGCCCAGGTTTACTCTCAGCCGGTGTCTATTCGGGATGGCGAAGGGAGACCAGATTATTGGTGCTTTTAGATTCGTGCCAAGTTAAAAGACGGATCCTGAAACGTCCGTTTCAATTACTCTGCGGGGATGTGAATTCCGTTTATCCAGGTGTTTGTGTGCGTAGTCTGTGACTGTGTTAAAAGAACCCAGCCAAAAAATTTACTTTAGTCAGTTCATTGACTAAACGTCTGTTTCAATTAGACTTAATTGTATGTAATCTACTAATTATATCAACTATATATCCCAATAATTGAAATATGAAAACGTTTTCAATAAGACAACAAATTTACTCAATCATCATAGATGTGAATGCATTAGAAGCCAATAAACTTCAAAAGCCTAACATAAATTCCAAAATGTTTTCCGGGCCATAATGAACTCAATAATGTACCGATGTTTGACCCGGCCTATTAGATTTGGCAAATAAGATCAGAATGTATTCATTGGTTGTTTAGCTTCATCCATTCGGTTTCATAATAACGCACCATAAGCAAAACATTTTCTTTTCCCTAAACTTATACAGTTGATTTTAAACCGCATGCTACATATATACCAAGTAATCAGAAATTTTCAAGCCACGAAATAGTATTCTTTTGTATCTTCGGAGTTCAGATCAAATATTAAACGATTCAGAGAAGCATATCAACAGCAATACCAGAAAAGAAAGCAAGACTATTCATTGTGACATTATGTGTTGAAGAGAAAGAAAACCTGTCCCAAACTCGAGAATAACATGATATTGGATATAAACTTGTGTTAAATACAAGCCAAGTACAAAATTTTAAATTTATAAACAATTTAGGCTTAAGATAAATACAGCATTGGCAGAGAAGTAACAACAGGTTACCGGTAGATGGGCTATCGAGCAAACCCGGGGAACTATTAGCGGTGCTCTTCCTTTTTGTCACATTTTCTCTGCATGCTCAGCAATCTATACATTCAAGCTAAACTTGAATTTTCGTGCTAAACTTAATACATTTCCAACAAAATAGTTCTATTTGTTAATTATTTTATGACACTGTCACAGTACTAAGACTTCTCTAGAATCAACAGAAAATTCTATATACATTGTAAGACAATACTGAAATAGATAACTTCCTATTGCAAGATTTCTAGTCGAACGGATCTATCCGAGGGTCATGCTCACTAGCCATGGCCATTCCTGTGCAGAGGCATGTCGGGCACATCACCTGCACATTACATACAACATATCGATACCAAGATGAGGAGGACTACCGTATACCCAGATGCCAAATCACATTATTTAGGCAACTAACATCATTTCTAAGACGTGTGCAACAAAACTCAATATTTTAACATAGTTCATATGCCAATCTAAAAATTTGAATATTAATATGAATGACACCCAACCATTTTGGAGGTATTTGCAAATCAATGCAAGCAATAGAAGTCTAAGGCTAAGTCAATGGAAATGGACTAAAAGTAGCAGTGTAGCACAATTACACTCACAAAATAGCTCACCCTTTCTAGCAAATCCAGTGAGGACAAAATTCTCAAAACACAATGAAATACTATTTTTTTCCATTATCCTACCCAAACAAAAAGCAGATGAATTTTCTTTGCAAATATCAAAAATTACTTGATATAATTTTCAGAAGTTTCACCCTTCAATACTTAGTACTTTATTGTTTATTTTGCTATATGTTGACAATTAACTCTAATTTTAAAACAGACAACAACAAATGTCAAAAGTTCGTCAAATCCAAAACTACAACTATTGTTATTTCCTTTATCATGTAGATAGATATCAGGTTTGGTGATGTGAGAATTGTTAGGCCACCAATCAAATTTCAATATAACTAAATAACTAATTTTCAAATTGTTCGGTGGGTAGCCAACAGCTTTCAAATTGCACCAATTCTGACAAAAAAGCCTATATAAATCACAGAGAAGGCAGCTATAATTTTAAACTATCTATTTTGATTTGTTGGTTGCCACAACTTCTCAAATCTCAATCATGCATGTTATCAATATAACCTATCCCTTAACTAATTGAGGTACCGAGGTTTAAGAAGTGTTCAGTGTTAACTCCTGTCAAGAGCTAAACAGATACTAAAATAAATAATTAAGTGTCAACGGTTGTCAGAAATGCATTATAATTTGACTAAAAAAAAAACAATTAAGGCCAGGTTGCTCAATCTTATGACAAGCGTAATAATTAAGAAATGATTGTTGACCATGGGCTCTGATTGTTCATCTATTTTTCAAAATTGGGTGCGGAAATATCAATACCCAACGTAGCTATCAAAATCTACATTTTACATATATGGATAATCTAAATTTAATAGAAGTTAATTTATATATACTAGATTAAATCTGAAAGTATTTAGGATTAACTCTGTCCAGACAGCGACTTTGTTGTCAACGTATATATCCCTTAAATGGTATTATATGAAAAGGAGGAGACATGAAATCATACTTTGCCAGCTCCAGAACAGTTGGGGCATCTCTCGGTCTGTGGAGCAGATAAAGGTTGAGTACTGCTGCTAGCTGTCGAAGCTGGCTCTGCCAATACAAGTGCTCCTGTGCTCGAACAACGAGCACATGCCAGATACCCTGCATACATCATAGGAAACCTGTCAAATACTTCCAGGAGGCAATGCAAACGAATTATATTCAAGTAATGGCAGAGGCAGATCCATCTATAGTGAATTTGTACTTATGCATGAAATTTTAAGAGTAAAATGCTAGTGGATATTGTAAAATAGACTCCCACAGGCAGTGTGAAATTTTTAATTGATCCTGATTCACGTTTGACCCCCATAGCTTGAAGTCTGGCTCTGCCCCTGAGTAATGGCACACCCTCACTATCCTGACCAAAAATTGAAATAGAAGACCCTGCCAATTTGGATACCTACTAAATCTAGTTTACACCACATTTCAATTCCAAAATCATGCGATGTACTTACTATACCGCTCACAAAAACAATAACTAGGCTAGGCTTTCCTGAAGCTTTTCTTTGTTTTAAAATTTAAACTGGGGATTGATAAATATTTACTAAGGATTTTCACTTCTAATGTACGGGCCAAAGATGCAACAAAAAATAGAACCCAAAAAAAAAATGATGACTACCCAGTGGTATATGTTCTCCTTGTATATGCTGACTGGATTCATACGATACCAGCATGTTCTGGCAGTATACCGGTACCACCTGCGTGATAATACAAGACTTACCAGTTCCAAGGCAGTATTTGCATCTTTTGTGCTCCTGTTGCTTGACATTATTAATCTCAACAACCATCAATGCCGATATTACCCCTACTGCGCCCCCAGAGAAAGAAGCCACTATCGGATCGACCTGACTGTCAAGTTCATATTAAAAGAAATTAGCAAAAAGAAAACACAAGCAAAGAGAAAAAGAAAAATAGAGTGCTTCAGATACCTACTGATGCAACTAACAAATAACTAACTTAGATGGGATTTTGACATGTTTTACAAGAAAAGAAGCACCTTAATTGCATAGGCAAGTGAACATTCCTAATGAAATCTTCATATGTTGTACCTCCAAGCCCCAACCTAAGCTCGAGCTGTAAAATTAGAAATCCACAAAACAACGAATGAACAGACCAATCTAAGCTAATCATAAAATTAGTGTATTTAAAATACCTAATTATATAAGCTAAAATAAGCAAAGCTAAGCTGATAGTGCCAAAAGTACCAACTTGAATCAACCCTATTACAGGCCAACCGTATTATAAATACGAACCTGTTAAAATGTTCTTGATTAACTAGTTTGTGGTTGGCATCATATTTAAAGTTTGCTATACTATCAGTTATTCTTATGACGCTAGACTCTAGTAGGTCAAGAATATGCAAGTTGCAATACATCTTCGTAAATTTTAATCAGTAACCATTAATAGTGATCAATAAGATCATGGTTCACAACTTTATCTTATTTAAAAATTAATAATCTATAAGGTAACTTACAATTGGTGCAAGAAGACCACCAAACAAAATTATTCCAGCAATTAGAGAGAAACACACTGCATAATAAATCTTTAGATTTGCAGGAGTCTGAAATTACAGAAAAATTAAAAAATCAATTAGCTTGTCCTGAAAACAGAATGAATATAGAACAATTAATCAACAATTTCCAAAATACCCTTACTGATGACATTTTCAAAAAGCTTCCTAACACATATATAACACACTGACAATCGTGTTACTTTACTCACCAAGGGAGGGAGAAATGGAATGAAGGAGGGGAAATCAGGCAGTTCGTTTTCCTGCTCTTCATTTAAGATGCCAAGCTCAGCATTTCTTATTCTCTGCTGTATCCTTAACCTACGGATCTGTATCAATATATACTTGTGTAACGCGCGCACGCTTTTATTAAAAAAAAAAACTTGACTGCTTAGTCTGCTTTTATAAGAGATTTACAGGGAATATTGTGATAGTCTGGTGTGTGGAACTAATTCCATTTCCTAACCCAACCTTTTCACATCTAATTAATGCAATGAAGAAATCTAAGTGGACTCTTACTGAAAAAGTTTGGTATAATAATAAAGACAAGTTGAACCGTACCTCCTCCATGTGGAGAAAGATTTTGTTTCTGCGGCTTCTAATGTTATCCTGTATCTCTTGTAAATCGAATTTTGCAAAGTCTTCTAACGTTTCTGGCCCTTCTATAATACAAAACCTGCATTCAATAAATTCAATCAGTATCAAAAGGAATTGTGGTATCAGATAGTTCCATGTCACAAAAAAGACCCCCCCAAAACAAAAAGCAAAACGAAAAAGATAACAATACAAGTTCCACAAACATTGTTCTATTGCGCACAGAATTGGAATTGAACCAGCCAGGCTTTGTACCAGTACGAACTAGAAAAGGACCCGGAACTGACTCAATTAGTTCTGATCATTCTTCTTTAATGTGTTCAACCTATCTCCTCTAGAAAGAACCAGCAGTCAGTAAAACAAGATGGAGATTATTTCTCAACCTTGGTTGAACCCAACTAAGCTCCTATTCGCCATTTCATCAACTAATATCATCTCAAATTCTGATTAAATGCCGAAATATATGAGAACGAACCCAGCAGCATTTTTGTCGTTCAGATCGGGCGGACCAGCCATGCTATCGCCTGAAAACGAAGAAGATGAAGAAGGCGGCGGAATATCCGAACTGCTGGATGAAATCACACGCCATCCGACAGTTCGACGAGTAGTGATGAACCTTCTAGAAGAAGGATTAGGGATGTAGAGTGTCTTGGGAGAGAAGGCATATGTCAGGATGCGTCCCGAGCAGAGCATCACTGCTCTTCGGCGGTGGCCGTGGCGGTGCTTTGAGTTTGTGAATCTGTTGGTGGAGAAGAGACTGGGTGGGAGCAGTGGGAGAAGAATGGAGAGAGGGGAATCAGGGAATGTGTAATTTCAACTGACACGTGGCAGGAAGAGGAACAAGGGACGGTGTCGGTGGGTTTTACAGTATTTAAAGAGAAAGTATTTCGTGCTCTACCCAACCCAACCAAGCGGCACTACACAAGACTAGAGTCCGTGTCCGCGACCATACCGCCATACCGGTTATGGAGAGACTTTTACCTACTATTTTACAATGCTTTTTAAAAGTAAAGATTGGACGTAAAGCTATTTAATTATTTAATTAATATTTTTATAATATAATAAATAATTTTTTTCATTCGAATTTTAAACTCATAATTTTTTTATACAGAGATCAAGATTATTTTACAATGTTAAATTTAGTGTTGAAAAAAAACATTTGTTTAGACCGATTAATCGGCTAATTAGTCGTTAGCGGTAATCAAATCGTTACGGATGTTTTATGATTAATTAACTGATTATTATTTATTATGACCAATTATTTCTGATTATTCCTGGTTAATCGCATGGTGGTACTTTGTTCGTTCAATAACCGCGCATACTGTTATTTATAACACTGGTTAAATCGGACCGAACATCGAACCATCAAAACTTCGATTTAACAGTTCACTGGTCAAATTGATAGTTCAACTTATTCAATTGTTGATTTTTTAAAACATAAATAACTTATTATCTAAAAATCAAACTGGTTATTTACTTTTGCGTCTTCTAACCAAAAACATTGAGAAACTATTGAGTATATATATGGTTGAACACAACATATAACTCTAATAAAGAAGAACATGTCAAAAAAACATAGAGATAATAGAAAAACAACTAAGTTCAACATTCTGATAATGCGATATACTTAACAGTTGACATATAATTTTTCGGAAGTAGCCTCACACATACATTTAAAGTAGTCTCATAGAACAAAATAACAGTTTAATATCTCTAATATAAGAAATGCAAAGTCGTTTGTTATAAATCACGATCAACTTTTTATTCTCACAATATTTTTTCTTGTGTGTCTCACTAAAGTGCTTGCAAATTTTTTGGTTCCAACATGGTAAGAAATTAAAAGGAGCTCAACAGATATGTAAGATTTAAATTCCATGGAAAAGAACAGAGACAACCATTAGAATTTTAACATCATAATATTGATACAAGAGTTGCAAAAAAAAAATAATCTATACAAGTCATAAGGTCAAATGAGACTAACACTAAATTAGGATAAATTTGGGATCATTTAAGCCCGTAAGAGAGACCTGGGTGGCTGGGACTCCAAATATTAGTTGAATTACAGAGACAATTTAGAATTTCAACTTTATCCAATCCATACCAGTTCAACTTGATCCATTTCGTAGACGATAACTTCTCAAGAATTGTATCTCTATTATCCAATCATTCTTGATAGTTGTGTTATACTTAGTTAACTATTAAATTAATTACGTAAATAAATTTTAATAAAATTTAGATCTTTAAAAATATGTATATATATGTGAAATGAATATCTTTTAATATTTTATTTAATATGTAATAAAAAAATTATTATATTAGTATTATTTATTATTTACCTATTACTATTTTGTTATTTGGCAATCATGACAGGTAAGGATAGAGTACGGTTAAAGTAATTCGTAGTGGATAAAAGTAAGATATGAATAAAAATAATTTGTACTTTCATCCAACTCTTATCATAATAGCCGTTAACACTCTACGTAACTAGAGGTGCTATCGGGTCGGGTCGGGTCCGGATACTATTATATTTGGATTCGTATCCTAAAAGTGTTTGGGTCCAAATTTCGATCCATATACTTATTTGTTTCAAATCGGGTCCGGATCCGGATACCTATCTACCCGTAGATATTTCGGATTCAGTCTTTCAGTTCCGGGTAGATAGATACCCATAACTTGTTTGTAGATTATCGGGTCCGGTTCGGATACGGAGTGGTTCCGGATCTGGAGAAGATATATGTCACAAAAAAATTAGAAAGATGGAGAGAAATAAACTTTTGAAAATAAAAATATTGAAGAAGAGATATAATTTTTAGAAAGTAAAATATTGGAGATGACGATTTTCTTTTCTATGGTTTAAAACATCTATGAATGAAATACTAATAATTTATAGAAATGACATATCAATGAGAGCAATAAATTTTCATTATTATGCAGAGAATATCAAGGCAAATATTGAAGGATGTATTAATAGTAATAAATTTTATTTAAAAAATTAATGCGGCTGTTATGGAAGGAATAAATTTGACATCCATTTATGTGTATAAACTTATGTGTATAAACATAGCGAATATGTGACTGCATTCTATTTTCTCACATTAAAAAAGTACTGGCTCACCACGACTTATGCAAAAATTAATATGCAAAGTTGTATTTTTATATATGTTTTATCGGGTATTTATACGGCTATCGGGTCGGGTTCGGTTATGGGTCGGATAATTAAATGAAACCAATATCCTATCCATTACAGTATCGGTTTCGGTTCGGATCCGGGTTGAATATTAAATTATTAATTTTGTAACCGTACCCATAATTTAATCAGTTATATTTTTTAAACCATATTCTATCCAAATTAATCGGATCCGGATCAGTTTCAGATCAAATCTAATTCGGTTCCAGATCAGATCTGAATAATCGAATAAAAGTAGCACCTCTATACGTAACATGTACTTCATTTCTCTTCGAAGAACATGCCACGCATGTTGTTTACCTCTTGGAGAGAAACTCTTCCGAGTAAAACGCAATGATAAGGTTGCGTGGTGCTATGCTTCGAAAATTTCATATATTGGTTTGTAGATTTAATTTATTTTTTTCTAAATGCTACAGAAAAGAAAACCCAAGAGATTTTATTGGTACGTAATCGCAACTGTCTGATTCGTTCAGAATTTTTTTTTTTAAAAAGTCTCATATAAGAACATCTTAATTTCTAAATAGCAGTTAACTACTAAATAAAAATTAAGTCGCTCTTAATTTATAAACCTCCACATCTCTAAAATTAAAATTAAAATTTCTATTAAAACACATCAGTCATTAAAAAAAATTCTACATGAGAAAGAAAATTCAAGCAATAATTTTATTAGCATGAAATTTATAAACGATTTTTTAATAAGAAACTCGAGTACATTTATAAAATAAAAATAAAAATTACCATTTCAGATTAAAAATTGTAATAATACGAGAGATGAGAGCTGTGATATTTTAAAAATATTATTAATATATACGAGTCTTTAAACAAACCCAATTCCAAGGACACCGTGGCGCGCACAAGGAAATTATCTCATTCAGGAAGCGGATCTACACGCCTAGATGGTGACAGAGTAAAATTGTGGATATAGTTTGGATAGGAGCGACAAACCAAAATTTGCTCCAACGATTGTTGATAGAGGATAATTTGTGGGCCAGCTATTGAAAGATACTGAAGAGCAACTGATGGCAAGAATAAATTGAGAGAATGTGAAGATTGTTGCCAAAAATCTGCAACGGAATTGATTATTGATGATGAAAACAATTATAATCCTTCAATTGTTGAAGTATCAATTAGTAACTTACAAGCGTCGGCGCTTAAAAAAAACATGATGGATCCAACTATTAAATTGTTTATTTTTATTTTTAAGCATCAGTCGTTGGTATCCGAAAATTTAATACGAATATCTGATATTTGAATATCCATACGAATATGATTTTGATTTTTAATTATCCGAATATAAATAATATATATATATCATATAATTTAATATATATTATGAAAAATATTTATGTATATATCTACGGATATTCAATATCCAATCCGTATCCGTAAGTAAATCGGATACATATATATTTTTAGCACTATCTGATCCGTTTGCATCCCTACGAATTACTGTTAAAAATTGTATATAGTATAAACTATATAAAAAGTTCAGTTTGAAAACAAATTATATACGAAGTTGTTTTAAATATTTAAATACATGTATTAAATCTTCAAAATGTAATCATATATTAATTCCATGATCCATCATATCTCTTAAAACCTTACCTAATGACTGTATTATCTTTATTTAATTAAGTGGTAATTCTAGCGTACCACTTAAGGGGGGTTGCGAGTGCTGAATATAGCCGACATTTTTATTTTTACCAAAAAAAAAATTTATTTTATTAAAAATAATCAAGATTTAAAAATAATTTTAAAAATACCCAACCCGTGGAAATTTTCCACGGGCCAGAATTTTAATTCCAACCCGTGGAATTTTTCCACGGGCCAGATTTTTTTTTTTTTTTTTTTTTTTTTTTTTACAAAAACAGAAATTTATATTTACTTTTTATTTTTTTATGAAAATATTAGAAATGTTGGATATATTTTTTTGAAAATAGATGTAATACAATACAATTTGATTTATTAGAAAGATTGTAACAAATAATCCGATCAATATTTTTCAGGCCGGATTTTTCGCGGCTGTAAGAAAAATTAATATATTTCATTATGTGTTCTTGTAAAAAAATAAAAATGCATGAATTCTGAGTTATTGATCCCGGTTCAAAAGTCACTTCTAGGTAATATAGAAATTATTGTGATCCTTCTAGTACATTTAATTTATAAAAAGTTGTATCTATTTTGAGAATTTTTTTTGAATAATAATCATTAAATAACTTTAAGTTTTTTTTTTTTTTTTTTTTTTACAAAAACAGAAATTTATATTTACTTTTTATTTTTTTATGAAAATATTAGAAATGTTGGATTTTTTTTTTGAAAATAGATGGAATACAATACAATTTGATTTATTAGAAAGATTGTAACAAATAATCCGATCAATATTTTTCAGGCCGGATTTTTCGCGGCTGTAAGAAAAATTAATATATTTCATTATGTGTTCTTGTAAAAAAATAAAAATGCATGAATTCTGAGTTATTGATCCCGGTTCAAAAGTCACTTCTAGGTAATATAGAAATTATTGTGATCCTTCTAGTACATTTAATTTATAAAAAGTTGTATCTATTTTTAAAAAAAAAACTTAAAGTTATTTAATGATTATTATTCAAAAAAAATTCTCAAAATAGATACAACTTTTTATAAATTAAATGTACTAGAAGGATCACAATAATTTCTATATTACCTAGAAGTGACTTTTGAACCGGGATCAATAACTCAGAATTCATGCATTTTTATTTTTTTACAAGAACACATAATGAAATATATTAATTTTTCTTACAGCCGCGAAAAATCCGGCCTGAAAAATATTGATCGGATTATTTGTTACAATCTTTCTAATAAATCAAATTGTATTGTATTACATCTATTTTCAAAAAAATATATCCAACATTTCTAATATTTTCATAAAAAAATAAAAAGTAAATATAAATTTCTGTTTTTGTAAAAAAAAAAAAAAAAAAAAAAAAAAATCTGGCCCATGGAAAAATTCCACGGGTTGGAATTAAAATTCTGGCCCGTGGAAAATTTCCACGGGTTGGGTATTTTTAAAATTATTTTTAAATCTTAGTTATTTTTAATAAAATAATTTTTTTTTTGGGTAAAAATAAAAATGTCGGTGAATATAGAGTTAAAAAATATTGCGCCTCGGCTCAGTTTCCTTGGTGGTAGAACCGTAGAAGGCATACAAAGAAGAGAATAAATCTACTGCGATTCGAATTAGATAAATAATACCCTTAAATTTCTGTTTTTTTTAAATCTAACTGTTAATTTGTTTTAAGATGTGTGTACAGAAAAATCAGCTATTTGGAGATGCGTACACAAAAAAAATTGAATAGTTAGATTTAAAAAAACAAAAATTTCAAGATACTGTTCATCTAATTCGGTTCGCATCAAATTTATTCCTTACAAAGAACCGCACCACCTCTGGGGTGACACAATTCATAATTTAAGAAGTCGTACGCGACACCCTGGTCCGTATATCTTGATGGTTAATGGATCTTTTTTTGACAACAGTTGATCAAGTTGAAGCACCTTTTTCATTGGTTCGTCTACTGATCGATTGGGAACGGGATTAGGGGTGTTCAAACGGTTCGATTTAATCAGTTTTGGACTGAACTAAATTAGTTTTTTATTATTTCGGTTTATTGGATCGGTTCGGTTAGATTTTCAAAACCGAATTATAATTTCGGTTCAGTTCAGTTTGAAAATTTTTAAAACCGAAATAACCGAACCGACCGAACTTTCATATAATATGAATTTGATCCGAACCACCCCGGTTTATTTCTTAATCAATTGCTTTAAATACTTGATTTATTTCTAAATATCTTGGTTTATTTCTTAATATACTTCGGTTTATTATAAATCAATTATTTTAAATAATTTTTTTTAATATATTTCGGTTTGAACCGAACAAACCGAAATAAAACTTCGGTTCGGTTCGATTGCAATGCTAATTCGGTTCGGTTCTATTTTTAAAACCGAATTATAACTTTGATTTGTCAAGTTCGGTTCGGTTTCAACCGAACTGAATAGATGAACACCGCTAAACGGGATGATGATTTTATATATGTTAGTTTGATTCTTGGAATGGGGCTCTAGTGGTTTGACACAACTCGAAGCGGGCAGCCTGTGTCCGGTTTGCTCGTGCCCACTGTCCGGGGTACCTGTGCCACAGTCCGGGGTACCCGTGCCCCAGCTCGGGTATAAGACGGGTAAACGGGTACACAGGTAGGGGCATTAAACTGGCAGGGCACAGTTTTTCAGTAAAATACCCAGGCATACCCGGTTCGAATAATACCTGTGCTCGTTATACCCATACCCGTGCCCGCCCCCTTCTTTTTTTTTTTTTTTTCAAATTTTTCAAATTTTTCCCTTTTTTTTATTCTGTTTTTTAATTTCTGTTTTTTAATTTCTATTTTTAAAATTATGTTTTTATTTTTGTTTTGTAAATTCTGTTTTTTTAAATTCTATTTTTTTATTTCTGTTTTTTTATTTCTATTTTTTAAATTCTATTTTTTAAATTCTGTTTTTTTTAATTCTGTTTTTTAAATTCTGTTTTTTAATTTATGTTTTTTAAATTCTGTTTTTATTTCTGTTTTTTAATTTCTGTTTCTTAAATTCTGTTTTTTTAATTATGTTTTTTAATTTCTGTTTTTATAATTTCTGTTTTTTAAATTCTGTTTTTTAATTTCTGTTTTTTAATTTCTGTTTTTTAAATTCTGTTTTTTAATTTCTGTTTTTTTTTATTTCTGTTTTTAATATCTGTTTTTTAATTTCTATTTTTTAAATTCTGTTTTTTAAATTCTGTTTTTAAATTCTGTTTTTTAAATTCTGTTTTTAAATTCTGTTTTTTAAATTCTGTTTTTTAATTTCTGTTTTTTAAATTCTGTTTTTTAATTTCTGTTTTTTAAATTCTGCTTTTTAAATTTTTTTTTAAATTTCTGTTTTTTAAATTCTGTTTTTTAAATTCTGTTTTTTAATTTCTGTTTTTTAAATTCTGTTTTTTAAATTCTAGTTTTAAAATTCTGTTTTTTAAATTCTGTTTTTTAATTTCTGTTTTTTAAATTCTGTTTTTTAATTCTGTTTTTTAATTTCTGTTTTTTAATTTATTTATTTTAATTTATTTATTTTTTTAATTTCTATTTTTAAAATTTTGTTTTTAAAATTTTATTTTTTTATTTTTATTTTTTTAATTTCTGTTTTTTAAATTCTGTTTTTATTTTGGTTTTTAATTTATTATTTTAAAGTTTATGATTTAATTATATTTAACCTATTAAAAATAAATGAACGTTTAGAAAATATATTATCAATTTAAAATGTAAACTACAAGTTTCGAGATATAATGAAACTATATAATTAGAATGAGAATTTGAAAATAAAATAAAATGACTCGTGTAAAGAAAAAAAAAATACATTTGTACTTAACCGAATAAATATACATGTAAGAAATAAAATAAAATTCATGTAACTGCACATGTGTATATATATGTATATCCAAGAAAACGGCCATTTTTTATTAATACCCTAACAAAAATATATAATTTTAAAAATGCCCCCGCATTAGCCCATGCGGCGCATGCGGTGGCATTTGTAGCGCATGCGCCACATTTGACCTCTGCTGGTAAATCAACAAGTCTGGACTGATACAAGGACCAAAATGGAAAAGTAATTACACCAGAATGTAGAGCATTCAAAAATACACATAATTGACACAAGTTTCAATTTATTTCGATTTTTTAACAGTTAGTTATGAATTTCCAAAATTCAGATTTTGAAAAAACTTTAAACATCGATAACTTTGGCTAGGAAAGTCGGATTTACGCGTATGACCACTTTTCAGAAGGGGGGATGAGACGGATCCAAATATCACCCTAGGGATCACCCTTGATATCTGAAGCATCAGAGTTTCAAAAAAACGTCATTTAGTGCCTCAAAAATGCAGTTTAAGTTTTCGTTCAACGGTAGATGTTGGATCAGCGATTTTCAAAATGACTTAATAAATAGTAAAAAAATCAGAAAAATATAAAATTTGGTCTCGAAGTACATTTCAATATAGAGATCACATCTAACGGTTCAGGTCGACTTTTTGGATTCTGAAAACGAAAAAATGACTTATAAGCATATATCATCATATGCTTATGTAAGTAGAGTAGCCAACCTCTATATTATATATACATATATATACATATACGGTTCAGATCGACTTTTAAAGTAATTGATTTAAGTAACATTGTTTTAAAATAATTAGTAATTTTGATTTATATTTAAAGTAATTGATTTAAGCAACATTGTTTTAAAATAATTAGTAATTTTAATTTACATTTAAACTAATTGATTTAACCAACATTGTTTTAAAATAATTAGTAATTTTGATTTATAAATATATTATCAATTTAAAATGAACGTTTAAAAAATATATTATCAATTTAAAATGTAAACTAAATACATTTGTACATAGCCGAATAAACATACAAATTTTCGCAAGAATAATTTATATATATAAGTTACAAATTTTATTTATTTAGAAATTATAAAGACGTGACTTGATAATTTTATGTATATATATACACACTATTTGATATTAAACTATTCAAATTTTAAAAGTCGAATTATAAACACGTAATAATATTCGTACAACACCGTAAATAAAAAACAAAAACAAAAACAAAAAAAAAACAAAAAAAACAAAAAATACCAAACCTGCCCCTATCCGGATCGTCCTGCCCCTCAAGGATACAATGGGCACGGATATAAGACGAGCAGGACACGGTTTTTAAAAAAAATCCGTGATGCCCGACCCGTAGTATCCGTCTACTCATGATACCTGTGCCCGATCCCTACCCGTGCCAGTACCTGTGCCCGAATATGCCCGGTCCGCACTGCCCCTACCCGAGAGCAATGCTCTATGGGGCTCTGATTCCTTCTTTTTGGGATGGACAGCCTCGACTAATTAACATATATATCAAGGTACGTCACTTATAGAGGCTTATGATTTTTGCTCACCTAAAGCAGCTTGGTCGATTGTCCAGAATTGTTCTTTTAACTTAGCATGAATCTCAAAGCACAAATAATATTGCCCCTATGCCATCTCTGAATAGTTTGTTTCAATTTGCTCGAGTCAGGTACCTGAGAGGATTCAGATTCATGCATCTCGGGTCAGGTGTGGGATCATATTGCTGCTGGAACCGGTTGTCAATTACTTCGAACAGAGAACACGATTGCCTTACCCTGAAAATTAAGTTAACCTATCTTCAAAACTAGTTTGTTCTACCATGAGCTCAACTTAATCTCAAATGTAGCTCTAAAAAAAGAAAAAATTGTGCATGTGCAACTCATTTTATTTAGAAATTAAGTAAGACGCAACTCAATTTGTTTAAAATTCGCACAACTAAAAAAAAAAAATCTCGCAACCCACTATCGCGATTTCCTTTCTTCTTGCTCCACTAGCAAATTCATCTTGGTGATTAAATCCGATTCGATAATTTGAGAGTTAGTTATAAATTATAATCTAGTGAGTTTAAACCGGTTTCAATTGACTACTTAAATCTGATTCGATAATTTCTTGTACTACCTCTCATGGCATGGCATGGAGTGAATGGGCATATCAAGCGAGTTATATGGGCAAATATATTCATGATGGTTACATGAAATATTAGGAGACAACGCAAGTACGCAACGAGGCTATTTTTAGGGGAGGGAGATTGTCTCCAACCATGTTGCCGGAGAGAGCAATGGAATAAAGTGCATTAAAGAAAGATCGATGTTGCAGATTGAACAAGTAATGCACCGTAATGAAAGGGCAGTTGAGATGTTTGATGTATGTGATATATAGGGATTGCTCTTTGTACAAGTATTTTTAAATTTTTAGAACCGTGGTTGTAATCACAGTTTATTAATACTACTTTGATAGTTATTTAATTTTTTTTCTAATACATCTACCTCTCATGTTGCATATATTTGAGAAATATGATTCAATTAATCGACTTATTTTTTAGATATACTAAACTTAGATCACAATGATTGTGACTCTAATATCTCATACCACAATTTATAGGATCATGATTTTCAAGAGTGAACAGGTCCCAATGTTAATTCATAATTCTAAACAAACTCTGTATATTTATTTGTTAAAAAGATTTGTATGGATTACAACATTTAATAATATTATTTTAAAGAACTGTCTATAATTTTCTCAAGCTCAGTAATTGATGAAAGAATATCATGATATATTATATACGACTTCAGGGTAGGTCTGATCTCCATCAGACCTACTTTGATTCGATAAACTCAATCATCGTCCAATTTATATGAAAATATGTGCACTCTGCTTTAAAATCCGTACATATCTACTCCAATTTTCATGCACACAAATTTTAATACGGATCAAATAATGTTGGAGCTAATTGGACTAAAAAGTTAGATCCGATACCCATCAAACCTTCTCTCTCTGGGAGGAGGGAAATAAATCTGCTACGATTCCAAATCCAACTTTTTATTTTTTAAGTATTACGAATCTCCATAAAAATTATTTTTGATGCACGAATTTCAAAACAAATAAAAGGTTGGATTTGAAATCGTAGGACCCTACAATCCCTTTTAGGATCGTAGCAGATTTATTTTCTTGGGAGGAGGCACCACTAAATAATGAGTCTGGCTAATATAACATTGGTGTCATATGACACTAATTTCAAAATTGATTAAATAGACTTCAAACGATTAATCCAAACCGTTCAAACAAATTACTTTATGAGTGATGTATTTACATGTAATGTTTTTTATATTTTCGAGTTATTTTTAGTACCAAATCAAGCGGTACAAATATTTAAAAATGAATATATTAAAATTAACTTAAAAACTCTCTCATTTGACCGCTTGACTCCATACTAAATAAATTTGGAAATTTATAAATTTGCATATAAATGCACAACTAATAAAGTAAATCGGTTTGAACGGTTTAGATTTACCGTTTAAATTCGATTCGATAGATTTTAGAATTAGTGTTATATAGATTTAAATGACACTGATATTATATTAGCCATACTCCTAAAATAATATGTTGTTCAGAAATTGTTCTTGCAAAGCTAACGATATTTCGGCACTAACTGTGCCCATAGAAATTTCAGGGAGACAATTAAAGCCCGTTTAGCGATATTTCGGCACAGACCCCAAATCGGCCCGAAGGCCTTAGGCTGTCGCCACTGGCACGCGATAATCTCGTCAAAAACCCTAGTTCTTATCTTTATAAAACCCTAGCGCAGCCGCTGCTTTCTTCCCAGCCTCTCTCTCTATATTTTTTATATAAAGCCAGCGCCACGCCACCTAAAACTAGCATCAGCTCATTCAATTATTCTGAATTTTTTTTCTTTAAAGCTTGTTATTTCTTTTTCGTTTTAGATTAGAAGTCCCGAGAGATTGGGTTGGAATTGTGGTGATGAGTCAATAATGTTCAAGCTCAACAGACCAGATCGCAGGTCCCTCGATCCAACAATCGCAGGGATTTGTATGTCGACACACCCGCTGAACTGAGCATTTTCTTCCCGATCTCTCTGTTTAATTTGCTTTTTGCACTTTGTTGATGTGTTTTTATCTTACATTTTAATGGAGAAGGCTGCGATGAGGATAACGAGCTCCCTCTACTGATGACCGTGAGGACTCTTGCTGGCAGAATCGAACCTAATTACAATCGCCACCACTGAGTTCAGATCTTCTCCTTTTTCAATTTTATTATGATTCTTATTATTCAGATCTTGCTTTGACTTGAATTATCTCTCTACATGGATGATGAGGAAGTCAATTATATATATTTCAACACTTGGTCTGAACGAATCAATGATTCTAATTGATGCCATTCATTCTTCTGAATCCTATTTTTCATCTAACTAATTTAGGAATTTGTTGATTTGTTTCTCTTTATACGGTTTGTGTTTATGCCAAGTGATGAAACTGAAATGAATTCTTAGGACACCTTCCTACACTGCGCAGTTTCAAACTGTTCAGTGGATGAGAAAAAAACATTTCAGCTCCTGATGCCAATCAATTGTTTATTTTTAACATTTAAAAACTTGTTGATATATTTCATACTTTCAATTGCCGATGATGAGAAGTTAAATATGTTGGAATTACCATCTGAAAACATTGATGTAATCTTTTGGCTGTTTTCTGAGGCTTTATTTCTCCATTTGATAATAATGATTTTAATTTTTTCCTATGAGGATCAAGACCTGAAATAGATAGGAAGTGCCGTATGACACTTATAAGCAGTTGTTCCATTCCCTTTTCTTGCATCCCATTTCTGCATTTTCGTCATTCCTTTGTGGTTGATTGAATTTGCACTTGGGGTTTGTTCAGAAATTGTGTCTGTGCATCTGTGTGTGTGATTTTGACTTGGTCACTGAGGATTTTTTCATAACATTCAAATTTCATGAAGTTTTATTTTGAGGCCTGAGCCACGTCCCTGATAGCCAAGAGCTCTGACCAGGGATGCTATGATCGGGCCTAAATTAAGTCTCTCTTGATGTTTCACTGTTTGATAGGAACCTGTGCTTATAACCCGTATTTGCACGGAGCCGTTTTATGTGATTACAATTGTAACCTTTGTTGTCAAATAATACCCAACTAATGTTTTGTTAGCAATTTTGATATTTTAAATGTGCGAGGATGAGAACATAGTCATGCACCACTCTGATTGAGATTCGTCTCATCTGTGCTGATAATGACATAATACCCATTTAAATCTCTGAGCCATGTTCATTGTGTTAAAATCTATATTTGAAATGAATAATCTGAGCAGTATTTGTTAATATTTTTGGGAGAACCAAATGATGTGGATCCTTTGGATCCGACCTTGATGCGGACTGAATTGTGCATTTTGCACTTGAAGATAACGATTGTGTCTGCTGATGATTCTCCCTAATTTAATTCAGAAATGGAATTGGATGTTTATAATCTTATTTTAGGGCATGATATTATTGCACGAATAAATATCAGAAAAACTTATAAGAAAATATACATTTTAATCTTTTCCACTTAAATTACATCTCACTTAAATTTTTCTTCCGAACTCTACTAATCTTTTTCAACCATGATTTTTCGGATATGTTAATTTCAATTTGATGTATGATTGGGGCCTAAATGAAGAGATTTTACCGAAAGAGAGAGTACCTTTGATTGGTGCGATGATCTTTCTTTCGTTTTAGATAGGAAGATCTGATAGACTCCTTTATTCTATCTCATCTTTTGTGATTTTAAAAATTTGGAATTTCTTCTCTCGTGTTAAATATGTTTTTATTTTTTTTACAAAAATTACATTGTAAATGATGAGAAAAATTAAAAATTACAGTTATCCCTGGCTTACATTTATGGATGCTGAAAAATTCAATCTGATACAATGATTTTATAAATTTTTCTTAATATATTTTTTATTTTCCTGCCTATGATGACAAATGAATTTCTGAAAGCAGGTTCTCGGATCTGCTTTGTTGAAAAACCCCATCTTGACTAGGACGGTCTGAGGCTCGTTTATTTAGAATTAGTCATAATCAGAAATAATCGCCTGGTCGCGTGCTGCAATTAATTGACTAATTTTAAGCTAGATATTATACTATGTAAGCAAGATCAGCTTCTTGGTTGGATCCAGATAAAATTCGATCCTATCAAAAATTAATTTTCTCTTGCGAGATAAAACCATTGTCTCAACTCACCTGGATCTGATTTCTCGTTGATTATCCGGGCCCTTATTATCTGGTACATTTTCAATTTTTGAGAGCTGAGCTTCTTAAAATACTGATTAATCTTTACTCTCTCTTTCCAACTTAATTATAAAACGGAGAAAGCGGATAAAGCTGAGCTACTAAGAGCTTGTTCCTGAAGGAGGGATGTGGAGGAAAGAAACGGTAAAGGAGGTGAAAATTCTCAAAATCTGATAAGTTTAGATCAAGTTTCTTTCTTCAGAAGAGAAGAATTGGAGAGAGAGCGAAGGGGAACGAGAGAAAATGTACACTGTTTAGAGAGTAGAGCAACGTAATTTTGGGTGAAATCTGTCACTCTCGATTTGGAGTGTATATTTTGCCTTCGTCTCCGTCCCTTCTCTTTAAGGAGGGCATAATGGAGCAGAAGCTAAAACAAGCGGACCCTTCTCAATAGGGAAATCTGTTTTACGGTGATTCATCATGCCTCATATGCGCATGTATCTCTTATCTTTGCGGTACACCTGTTGGTATATGCCGCAACAGCTACTAAATGGAGAAACTTCTACATTGTTGTAAAGGTCTTGGATCCAATTATGGGTTTTTCGAAGTATCCACGCTTGCACTTTTCATTGGGTTTCAGCAGCACCATCAGCTGGCATTATCAATACTATGCATATGATATTATGTTTTTTTAATACCATATAGATATGATATTATGGTTTTTTGTGATTTGTGACGTAAAGGACCTCAAACTTGATGTATTGTATCTGTCTTCTTGTTAAATGAATGCCTACTATCCAATTTGCCAAAAAGAAAAAAAGCACATCAATTAATTGCTTTTTATCTTTGCATACTTTCTGTTAACTTGTAGTTGTAGTATGCGAGATTGTGGATTAATATGACGTGAACTTTGGTTTGGTTTAGTCTCACGCTTGAAGATTCATAAGATACCATGGCAACAGAAATAATAAAAATATGTATCAAGAAGGAAGTGGAATCCATTACATGCATCAATCACTTGGGAAGAAAGGGAACTTTTATTTATTTCCTTAATTAGTTCATTGAATTAGAGAGAGAGGGTGGAAGGACAAAATAGGTATTTTAAAAAAAAAATTCTTAGCTCTCAAAATTTGAAAAAATGCCTTCAGTATAGCACTCATTAATTTGATCTACTATTTGTTTTGATTCTTTTTAAAACAAATTCTTAATCGGATGAGTCGAAGATTTCGTGAAAAGCATATCTTGATACATGATACCGAGAGAAATTGTCAAATTGCAAACGCACTTTGTCCCAAAACCTCCAATGTTTTGAGGCAATTTCTTCATTTGCAAAATGGATCGAATTTTGTATTCGGTTCCACAATCTCGTCCGCGAGTGAGTTTTACTATGATCTTGTGGAGGTAGCTTTGGATTACATTGTAATCATGTTTAAAATGAAATGTGTTGTTACTAAATTTTAAAAGGGAAATAAATTAGAATTTACTGATTTAGGAACCTAACAAGAACAAACTCAATTAGCTCAGCCCATTAATTGGATAGCCTTATAATTTTCCTATGTGGGCTTGATTTGAGGCCTGGAGCCCAAAATTGTTTTTAAGGAAAAAAGCCTGGTAAAATAATGCACCTAAGTGCTAGTCTAATATTGACCGTTAAATTAATATTCGACGTCCAAGATTCAAACCAAACCATATGAAATTGCTCGCTCCGTGCCACCGCTGAAACCCTAGCCCCTGAAATCTCACGCCTCCCCTTTAGATAGGAGATGGACATTGCTCTTCATTCCATTTCCCCCAAATCGAATTCTTTGTGCTTTTCACCCATGACCCGGTAAATTTTTGGGTTAATGGTTCATTTATCAGGTGGTCAACCTGTTCAATTGCTGATTTAAAAAAAAATATTATAACTTGCTATTTCAAACTTTATCTAAATATTTACTTTTGCATCTAATTTTTCTAACAAATGAGAATGTGCATGTGTCTTAACTCTTAAATAAAACAGATAACTCTTCCTCTTCCCAAATATAGCATATCAAACAATATCAAACAATAGCTCGTATTGAGTATATCAGTACTATGTCTTGAGAAATTATTTTAATCAAATATAAAAGCCACTAATGGTGCTAAAGTTCATGTAACAACAATACAACGGAGTAACCTACAGAATCATGCTTCAATAATCAATATACATGTTTTAACTATGTGTGTAGCTTGATAATATATTATATATGTATGCATGTATAACCTATTCAATATAAGTGTTAACCAAATACTAATAGTTCAATTATTATAGACAAACACAAATTCATCAATAATTGTTAGTATTTACTTGAGAACTTACATATTTAGGTTTTGGTTGATGAACTAGCTTCTGTATTTTTTTTTGCTTGAACTTTGAACCTCGAGAACGGAGAATCTAAGTTGGTCCTTGTGCTTGTGGAAAATCATGTTTTCATAAAAAATGTCAATTATCAGAAGTGGGGTCTCAAACGAATTGTTACGACATGAAGATATCAAAAGTGGTGTTAATTTTATTATTTCAGGATTGTATTAGTGGGAATATGAAAACAAAGCATTTTTCTCTCTCTTCTAGGGGTGTCAATGATACCCCTTTAGCTGTTTACCCGACCCGTACCATATTCGATAAGGTGGGTATGAGTAAGGATTTTTTTTCATTAGCTTATTGGATATGGATATGGGTAATAATTTTTTTTCATTAACTAAACGGGTAAGGGTACATGTAAAAGCTATTTTGTACCCGTTACCCTATAGGTAGGGACGGAACCAGGATTTGAATTTGAGGGGGGCCAAGCCGACGAAAGAACAACTGCAAACAATAACCATCTTAACAACAATATTAAATACTAAATAGATTCAAAATTATAACATCTTTATAACAAAAATTATGTTGTATGCATAACAATTGCTTTTTTGTAATAAAAATTAAATCCTACATTTCTATTAATTTCAATTTAGCCCTACGACTTCCTAACAAATCATACATATCAACAATTTCGTTGGAAGTGAACTTTGCTGCAATTTCCTTTTCAATATATACCACCATGTAGTCTCGAAGAAAACCATTCCCCATTCTATTTTGCGGCCCCGTCTTGATGAGCTTCATGGCTGAAAATGAACGCTCAGTCATTGCAGTAGAGACAGGAAGAGTTATCACTAACCGCATTATTCTATCAACCATCAGATATATTGAAGCTTTACCAATTTTAACCAATCCAGAAGTCAAATCAGTAAGTGAAGATAACCTATTCAGATCCGGATCGCTGCATATATCAAGCTGAAAATGCGGTAGTTGACACTCCAATTGAGCTCTCTTGATCAGAAAAGTCAGTGGGATAGAATTTTTCAGCCAAAATACATACTGGAGATGTTAAAAGAATCATATCTTGAATCCAAGGAGGCACTAAGTGTCAAAAGCTCTGTAGATTGCTCACTAAATTGAGCATTTAACTCCTGTAATTATTGATCTATTGCAACCGCAAACATGTCCACTCGATAATGATGCTCTTTTGAGATTTAGTGAGATCAACATACCTACAATTCATATTAAATAACTCAATATCATGCTTTATACAAAAAAAAGATGCAAAAGATTTAGTGAAAATTATAAAATCAACATACCTACGATCCATATCAGGGAGCTCAACTTCATGCTTTGCACAAAAAGATTTGACATTCTCAAAAAGGGGTTTCCAACCGTTATTTCTCATATCTTGAATCAACTCCTTAGTAGTTGAAATGAGACGTATGGTATTTAAGATGTCCAAAGATTTTTGTTGCAAAGCTTGACACAATACATTGGTGATTGCCATAATCTCTTTCATTAAGTGCATAATAAACACAAAGTCAAATGAGAGAAGCCTATTGAGAGCACCACCAGCATCTCCCCGAGATGCAGACGAGATTGAACAATCATGCGTTACATTCCTTAGGATTTCAGTTGTAGCACCGAACATCTTTGCTAAACTACAAATGGTCTTGTAGTGAGAACTCCATCTGGTGTCTCTTGGCCTTTGTAAAGACCCAATCTGATTTGCTCCTCTACCGATATCAAGTTCTCCCAAATCAATATCACGCGCAATTTCAGCAGCTTGATTAGCTAATAACTCATCATTCCGCTTAGGAGAAACACTAACAACATTTACAATGAAAATTGCATCTTGGAAGAAGTTATGCACCTCGCGTACCTCTCTTGATGCTGCAATAAGTGCTAATTGTAATTGATGAGCCATACAATGCACGTAGTATGCATAAGGACACTCCCGGAGTATAAGAGCTTGTAGTCCGTTCCACTCCCCTCGCATATTGCTTGCACCATCATATCCTTGACCTATAATATCTTGCACATTCAAGTTATATCCGATAAAATAGCACAAATTGAGTTCTTGAGAGTTAACGCCGTAATATCTCTCACATGAACTAGGTCAAGAAACCGCTCCTTTACCAATCCTTCTCCATCGACAAATTGAAGAACTAGGGCCATTTGCTCTTTTTTAGACTCATCTCGAGATTCATCAATAGTACAGAACTTGCTTTCACCAATTTCATCTCTAATTGCTGTCTGCAAATGTGTATAAAAAAGTTGTTAAATTTGTACAAGAGAATATATAAGAAAAGATTATAAAGATTGAGAATTGAAATCCTTAACCCTATACATTAAAAAAAAAAAATCAGTCTTACCTGCACTTTTCGAGTCAAGATGTAAAGGATCTCCTTTTGAACCAATGGTGAAGTGTACTTTGCATTTTTGGGAGCATTATCTAACACAACTTCATTCACATCTTGATTGTAAGAGGCCAAAAGCTTGATCATTTGGGGAAAATTTCTTTGATTTAATGATTCTGGAGATTCGTCATGGCCTCTGAATGCACATGCTTGAAATGTTAACCACCTGATGGAATCAATCGAAACCATGAGCCTAAGTCTCGAAGTGAGCACTACTTTCTCATTTTGCCTTACCACCTTTTCAATATGACCCCCATGTTATTCTTGAGATTTACAAAACACCTTACTGCAAAATTATGTGCCGAGTTTGAATCTTGACCCATATGAGTTAGAAAGGCACATTCTTTTCCTTCATTAACTTTCCTCCATGTTTGGAAACCCTTGACGGTAAATGTGTTTGAGCCGCACCTTCATTTTGGCTTTGTTGTGAAAAGAAAACAAGGCAAGCAATAGGCACGGTGTGTGTGAGGTGAATACTCTAGCTATGTAAAACTTTTAAACCAGTGAAATTGAAACCGACGACGGTGATTTTCTGATCCTGCTAATAGATACTCTTTCAAGTGTGGTTGATATGGTCCTTCGGTTATATAAAATCTTCGAACTGCATCTCTTTCGTTTTGAGAGTACTCCTCAATTGGCCGGCGTTTGCCTGGATCTCTCTCATACATTAAAGATCAAATTCTAGATTATTGTGCAACCGTATCAGATATAACACGATTTTGTTCAGGTTCTTGCACTTGAGTAGGGTTAACAACTTCTGTGTTCGACCGAGACTGAGATTGAGAACTTGTACCAGTTTCAATCGGTTTGAAAAAAATTTCTATTATTTTTCGCTTCATTATTGAAAGTTTTAAATATGTAAAACAGAAAAAAAAACATACAAATTATAAATTACATGCTTTAATTTATCAAGAACATGAACAAATCAGAAATTAAAATCACTAGTATACTACCTTACATACAATGATACAAATCAGAAACAAATCAAAAATTACAATACAAATCAGAAATCACAATACAAAATGGAAACTGGGTAGAATTTGTACCTTGTCGGAAGCAGAGGAGAGCAGTACGGCCAGGGGTGAAACCAAGGAGAATTGGTCGGATTAGATGAAGCCTTCAAGCAAGCAGTAGCCGGTCGGATTAGATGAATCGAGGCTTATTAATTTTCTTCATCACTCCGAGTCTCCGATAGTCGGCGATAAGCCAGAAGCTTTTCTTCTTTCATAAGCCTTGAATGGAGACAAATTTGAATCGTCTAAAAATCCCAATTTTGATCGGCCAATGGCTATGGGCCTTGTATTTTGAGGGGTGCTCTGCCCCAATCAGATATCAAATTATGGTAATAAGCAAGTTCCGAGGCTATGGTGTGTGTGTGGGTGGGTGGGGGGCTACTCGCATCCCTTGTTCCGCCCCTGCCTATAGAGTAATTATATAAAATATAATAATATGATAATAGTTAAGTAATAATTAGTAAGTACTTTCGTTATTTAATATATTGTTTTTGTTGTAAGAAAAATATTAAACATATTATTTTTATTTGTATGTCTTATTTTTTAATTAAATAATTAAATTTATCTGAAAATATATTTTTGTTTTTGAATCATCTTGTTTTATAAAAAATAAAGTTTAGTCGAAATTGATTGCACATTTATTTTTATTTTTTATTAATAATATCATTGCATATGTGTGTTTTGATGTTTTATTTGTAAAATATAATAAAATTAATTATTATAGTAGTATTATTCATTATTCACCCGCTACCGTTTCGTTACCCGATAATTTTAGCGAATAATGATAAGGTAAGATAAGATCAAATCTTAATGGGTAAGGATAAGGTATGAGTAAGGTCATTCTTAGTGAATATGGATATGAAAATGCTTTCACTCTATCCGTATTGTAACCATTGACACCCCTTCTCTCTTCATACTTCTTTTTTTGAAATCTTGTCAGCAGCTGGCAAGTGGTTTTATATATGAGTAAAATTATAGTCATATCAACAGTTTACTCTTCAAACTATTAGTGCAGCTGTCACCTAGAATGCATGCCTGAAGCATATACCTACAATAGCTGTTATCTCTAAACATTTATTCAATTACAATTAAAGAAAAACAATAATAAACTAGTTATAAAAATCATAACTAAATTACATAACTTCAGCAGTATTGTCACCATAACTTGATCTCCTGAGCACATCTTCTTGCCAGTAAATTCGGGGGAATTCTTTCTTCATACTTCTAAATAGTAACTATTTCAACATTTATAAGGAACAAAGAATAACTGTTATTTTTATTTATTTCGGATAACAAAAATATTGTTTGAATGTATATTACTATTATGAATAGTATCTATGAGGTTGGCTACTATGCTTATATAAGCATATCCCCACATATGCTTATAACTCATTTTTGTGTTTTTAATGTCCAAATGGTCGATCTGAACCGTTAGATGTGATCTCTATATTGAAATGTGCTTGAAGACTAAATTTTATATTTTTCTGAATTTTTTTACTATTTATTAAGTCACTTTGAAAATTGCTGATCCAACAGTGACTTCTGATTTTACTGTTTTGTTAAGTCACCGTTGGATTAGCAATTTTCAAAGTGGCTTAATAAATAGTAAAAAAATTCAGAAAAATATAAAATTTAGTCTCTAAGCACATTTCAATATAGAGATTACATCTAACAGTTCAGATCGACCATTTGGACATTGAAAACACAAAAATGAGTTATAAGCATAGTAGCCAACCTCTAGTATCTATTATATAGTTTATGTTCTTGACATATCCAAACATACTCTTAGATATCAAATCACATAACAAATTTTTTTTTTTAGGGTTGGCAACGATTTTCATTAATTAAGAAAAATATTTACACGATCACATAACAATTCACAAATACCAAACTAATTTTCTGCTTATTAACTTCGTTATTTGTTTTCTTTCACATTTTATTATACTTTTTTAGACTCCATAAAATAAAATAAAAGAGAAAAGGAATAATGGACAATGATAGTGGCCAATTCTGATACATTGGTATTTGTTCGGGACCATCACGTGATGACGAATGCCATATCAGAAGATATTTGTAATTATAAAAGATCTAGGCATGTTAAAATAAAATAAAATGACATAGTTAATAAGGTACTTTTTTGTTGTATGAAATATTGACATAAGCATTTGTTAATTTATTACTAGGGTAAATAGTAAATACTAAACAATTTGAAGCTTTTTGAGTTCCGCTCATATGTTTTCAAGCAGTGTGGAAAAAACGTGCCGTGCCGTACCGTGATCAAGTTAATTTTTCACGTGCCGTGCCGTGTCGTGACTAAAATTATGAGGGGTGGTCACGGCACGCGAATGGTCACGGCACGCGAGTCACGCCGTGACTCGCGTGCCGTGACCAAGTCGTGCCGTGACTCACGTGCCGTGATCAAGTCGTGCCGTGATCAAATCGGTGCTCCTAGTCTTCTACCTTCTCCCGTTCCGTGCCGTGCCGTGTCTTCTTTGCTAACAATTGGTCACGGCACGCGAATGGTCACAGCACGCGACACGCGAGACACGGCACGTATCTAACATCCGTGCCGTGCCGTGCCGTGCCGGAGCCGTGCCGTTCCGTGACGAAACCGGCTCCGGCGTGCCATTTTTCCCACTCTATTTTCTAGTACAGTTGGGTTGTGAAGTGGTATTAGAACCGTTTTTTTTTTTTTTTAAATATACCCTCCACAAAAAAAAAAATCATTGTTTTTGCAAAATTTCAAATTTATTCAGATCGCAACGGGAAATGGCGGTCCCATTCCTGAAGGGTCGCCATTTTGAACCATAATCAATAATTCAAATCTAAAGCATTTTTATTTGTTTTCAGTAATACGTCAAAAAATAGCTTAATTTTTTTTTTGCAGCCAGAAAAAATCATGCCTGAAAAATATTTCAGAGTCCTTCTAGTACATCTAAATTATAAGATATTTTATCTATTTTGTTTGATGTTCTTTCTAACATATTCAAATTATTAGTTGTTCTTTCTATTTTTGAAAAATATTAGACAAATCAATAAAATTTTACTGAAACAATTTAATTATTTTGATTTTTGCAGGGCCGTAACGTGAAATGGCGACTCTCCTAGAGTGAGGCTGCCATTTCACGTTGCGACCCTGATAAATATGAAATTTTGCAAAAACAGTGGTGTTTTTTGTGTGGAGGATGTATTTAAAAATTTCGGGTATTAGAAGGGAGGGGAGGCGGCAATGAGGGATGACCGGATCTGATCGGATTTTGTTTACTTGATTAAAAATATAAAATTTGAGGGGGGAGGAGGGAAAAAATATATATACAGAGTTACAAACTTATTAAATTTTGTGAATATCAAATTAGAAGGTAAAAGAAGTTAACTCTTTACACTGTCCTCATTAACTCCTCTCTCCTCCCTTTCTATATGGACTCCATAAAATTGTTTAAAATTAAAAAAATAATTGCAAATTAATTAGCTTAAACTAACATTGATAAAAATATCATAATGGTGATCCTAGACATTATTTTTAACAAAAATGCCTTACATTTTACCAAAATAACTCCACATATCAAAGTTAAACCATAATACAAATACTAATATCATTCTATTGAATAAATCAACTTTTATAAATTTTAATTTATATGTCCATTATATATATTGTTTTATTCTTAAACATAAAATTAGAGGTGTAAACCGTATTCGTTTCGTATCCGGAGATTATCCGTATTCGGATTAAACGGATACGGATAATTACGGATACGGATATGGATAATTTCATGAAGGTGAATATTCGTACCCGTATCCGCAATTATTCGGATCTGAAATTACTCCCAACTAGCTTCAACTTTACTGCTCCGGATAGAAGTTGTTATATATTATCATATATTCATTTCAGTCTTGGTTGTGGTATAAATGATAATACGATATGGTTTTCAATTTAATTTATATTTTGCTGGTGATGGTGCTACAATAACGCAGTTTCATTTTATTTTTACCTTTTTCTTCATTATTTATTATTTTTCATTCAAGACTTTAGTCCGTGAATGTAGTATGTTTTTAGTCTCTGCCAAATTTATTTTAGTCATTGTTTCAAGACAACAACAAGTTACTTTTTTATATCTTAAAGTGCATAACTCAATTATCTGATAATTATTCGTTTCGTATCCGTATTTGAATCTGTATTCGTTGATTATCTGCTCCATATCCGTATTCATTTAAGGCGGATATGGTTTTAAATTTTGATATCCATTTACTATCCGTATCCATATTCGTATCTGCTCATTTAAAAACGGATATGGATAAATATTTGTGCCATTGTTTTCCGTTGTCAATTTTTTTTTTCTAAAGTTAAATAAGTCAACTTTAAAAAAAAATAGTCATAAGCTGATCGACCACTAACAATGCTAATAATTAGTGATCTACTTGTATATCCCTTAATTAAATCAACCACTATCAATCACTATCTTTTGAAATCCCACAATAGTTTTGACTTATTGATTATGTTTTGCAGTGCTTATTAAAAAAGTTGGTTTCCACTAAGATAAGTTTCCACAACAGTACAGATCAAATTTTATATTTTTCTTATATATATTTTTTAAGTACTTTTCATATACGTAGAGGAATGATCCATAATTTTTAAATCAAATAATTTCTTACTTATTTAAAAAAAAATGTAAAATTTGGTCTCAAATTATACTTTTATTTTGCTTGCATTGCCGAAATATTTACCGAAGAAATAAAAAATTGTAAACTTAACATAAATTTTATCAAAAAGTTTGCATATGAGAAATTGATCAACAGATAAATATTATTTTTTGAAATATTAAAACCATGTATAATAGAGAACAACGTAATTAACTGCGTAAGAATCTATGTAGAGAATATTGAATGAATTATATAATTTAATAAAACTACATCACACCTTAGACACACAACATACAGATTATGAATGGGAAGAAAGAAATGAAAATATGCATGAATCCTTTGATTAAAATAAATTATTAAACAATAGTAATTATAACGTGGTATCCCTTATGCTCATCTAAATAAAGACCAAGTAATTTCTAGAAATAAATAAATAAAGGCAAAGACAAAACATCATCCCCAAACGCCTCATTTCAATCCGAATTTTTTGTTTATACCATAATAAAAAAATAAAAATCAAAACACTCTGATTTTGGAAAATTTTTACATCTACCTGGACCGTCAAACTAATATGCGGCTTCATTCTTGAGGGATCGCAGATTGACTTAGCGTTCTCTCAAAATCTAAAAATACATTGTAATATTAAATATATTTAGGTTTTGGAAATCCTTCAAACCAATCTGCGGCCCAAAAAAATGAGGCTGCAGATTGGTTTTGGAGGTCCGATAGATGTGAAATTATGAATTCATCATAATTTGAGGGTCTTTTTTTAAAAAAAAAAATGATATAAATAAAAATTTCGGCATTTCAATCAACTTAATTGTTTGGAACGAGAAGTCCGTTTTTGAGCCCATTTTTTAATCAAAAGCATTAGCACACCGACTTCACAAAGTTTTGAGGATTTAAAGAGACTTTTATGGGTGTGAGATTGGCTATCTGTATCTCACATCACATGGATATAGACTTTATAAAGCCCACGGAGGAGATTGTATGCGATTCCAGAGACTGCCTTCACCCAAAACTTATGTTTAGAAATATAGAATTTTTTTTTTTTTTTTTGTAAAAGGGATGAATTACTATTTTTTTTTTCAACGTAGAAATAACTGGCTCAATAATTCAGTCTAGTTTCTTTTCACAATTTGCACATCAACTAACTACTACACAGTTTATAAAAATAAAAATAAAAAAAATTAAATTATTGATTCAGTATTTTTAATTTCTGCAAATTTAGTTGGGACTTGGGAGGGTACAATTTGACAATCTTTATAGGGATTGAATAAATGATTTGATACCTATAGTTTTTAGATTTTTTGTAGCTTGATTTACAGAAATTGATTCCGTTTCTTCCATGAAATGAAAAAAAAGTAATTCATTTTTTACATATAAAAAATTATTGTCAACAGTTGTTTTATTGATTCAGTTCCTTCCATTAGATGAAAAATAATAATTCATTTGTTATTCAATAATTTAATTTTTACATATTTAAAAATAAAAATTGTCCACAGAGTGCCTTATTGATTCGGTTCCTTTCATAAGATGAAAAAAAGTGATTCATTTGTTTTCCAATAAATTAATTTTTATATATCTGAAATAAAAAAAATGCCAAAAGGGTGCCTTATTGATTCGGTTCCTTCCATGAGATGAAAAAAAAGAGTAATTCATTTGTTTTTCAATAATTCAATATTTACATATCTAAAAATAAAAATAATTGTCGACAACGTGCCTTATTAATTTAATTCTTCCATAAGATAAAAAAAGTAGTTAATTTGTTTTCCAATAATTCAATTTTTACATATCTAAAAATTAAAAAAATTCTTGTCGACAGCATGCCTTCACCCGTGATCGTAAGTCCCAATCATGGAATTGCTTTCCGTTCTATTTTCAGACATAACATATTACACAAAATCACCTATAATTTTTCTTAATTATATCCACTCCACTCCAACAGCCAACCAACCGTGGTGGGTCCCTTGGTGTTCATGGATGTTAAAATAAAGTAAAGAATTTCCCTTTATTTGATGTATCATGACAGAGGTGGCAAAAAGCTCGTGGCTCAATCGTGACTCGTTCGTTATTGGACCGGATTGTTAACGAGTTAGCTTGCCACTAGCTTGGTTCAGAATTAATGAGTTCAGCTGGGGCCGAGCTTGCTCGCCAGCTCGCGAGCTAGTTCGGTTGGGCATCAATTTGTGAATTTTTATAAATTTGTGTGCATTTTATACTGTCTAGCTCGGTTTAGCTCGATCCAAAAAGTTTGTAAAATTTATTTTCTTCTTAAAACAACATCCAGCCAGAACCAGCAAGCCAGCTTGTCAGCTCGTGAGCTAGCTCGGGCTGGCTTGTCACAAGTTCAAGCTGAGGTTTTAGCTTGGATGCCCTAGGTTCAGCTCGCTCGACTGTAGCTCGATCTAAAATTAACAAGTTAAGCTAGGACCTAGCTCGGACCGAGCCAGCTCGTTGATACCCCTAGTCGACCACCAGAACTAATTTTTAGAGATGCTACTTTTACTCAATTATTTAATTCTAATATGGTACTAAATTAGATTTGGATCAGAACTGATTAATTTGGATAGAATGTTATTTAAAAACTATAAATAATTGAATTATAAATACGGTTACAAAATTAATATTTTAAAATTCAATCCGAATCGGAATAAAAATTGATATTATAATGAATAAAATATGAGTTTTATTTGATTATTCGAACTATAACTAAATTCGACTAGATACTTGTATAAATATCTGATACAATACTAATATAATTATTTATAGTTAATTAATATAAATATAGATTAATAACAATTGGAAAACAACTATATGTAGGAACTTTTTTTAAAACAAATATTTATTTAAGTATTAAGCTATACTAGAAAGATACTGAATTTTTTGTTTCTTCTTTTACTATTTGAATGCAAAACAAAAGACAAGTACCAAGAGAAATATTGGACAAATAAAAATAAATGAATAAATGGAAAAATATAATCTAATCAATCCATAGATCATTTCATTTTCATTAGAAATGAGAATATGGAAAAAAAATCATAATATTACATCATAAATTAATAACTATGAACTTTCCAAAAATTATATTTTCTTTAGTATTTTAGTTTCCAAAAATTATCTCTCCTACTAAATTCAAAAAGCCATTAACTAAAAACAAAAAACTTGAATCTTTCCGAAAACTTGTGATACTTGATCTGTCCTCGAATCCGAACTAGACTCGATAATTCACATACAAATTATAAATACCTATCTATCTGGAACCAAAATATTGAACTTGAAATGTCTAATAATATACGCGGTATCCGGATTTAAATCCGAACACTTTTAAAGTATGAGTTTAAATCAAGGTTCTAAATAGCGTTTATAGCGGCATAGCGGGGAGATCAAAAAAAAAAACTTTAGCGAATAGCGCAGCTATAGCAAAAGCTATTATAAATAGCATTTTTTTATTTCAAAAATTATATTTTATATTTCTACTAATAGTAAACATGTCTCATCAAGAAAAAAAATATCAAATTGATTAAGAAGTTCTAATGTTCATATTGAACCAATACAAAGTTCAAATTGTCATTCAAAATATTCCTAATTAAAAAACTATTGATATATTTTATATTCAAAATATACCACTACCATATATTAATGCATGATACAAAATTTAATTGATATAGCGGTATAGCCCACACATGTTCCATTGTATTGATATAGCTTGATAAAGTAAAAAAAGTCTATCTGGACATTAAGGCCCATTAAAATTGCAAAATAATAAGCCATGTTGCATAGTGGACTGCTATTGCCGCTACGTGCTACGCGCTAAAGCGACCGTAGCTCGATTAGCGCAGTTTTACCCGTAACTTAGCTTCCTAGGTCCAAAACCACTATAGCTGCGTTATAGTTTCGCTATAACTAGCTATTTAGAATACTGGTTCAAATATAATAGTATCTGGATCCTACCCGATCCAATAGTATCTCTACTAATTCGTAAAAAAAGGAAAATATAGACAAATAAAAATGTACATAATTAATGTGTTAGATGAAGTTAAAATAACTCTTTTAATATTTTTACCTTTTTCTTTAAAGATATAATGAAAAGTGGACATCACAAATACAAAATGCACCGTGCTAGTAATTAGTTTTCTCATGTAGAGATTATTCACGAGACAATAAAAGAAGGATAGTGATCTTTTCAAATTATTTCACCTGTATACATGCTATCGGAAACTTACTGTATAAGACTATTTAGACTAAACATTATTTTATTTTCACAATTTGCACACCAGCTAGGAGTGACAACGAGCTGTTAAAGAACGAGCTAGGCCACATTTGTACTCGGTTTGTTGGTGTATCAAGTTGAGCGAGTGAGTTTGAATTTTAGGTTTCGAGCTAAAACTATTGCTCAAGACCGACTCGTGGCTTATCCGAGCGAACCGAGCTAGCTCGTTACTAGCTTCGCAGATTTATAAATTTGTATATTTTCTTTCCTGCTATATTTTAAATTTTCATAACACATCTTATCAATTATGACTAAAACAAAATAATATTTATATGATTGATTACTGAGAAATACTCTTAATTCAATTATAATTAAGCAAATCAACTACTATAAATTAAGTTTACAGCTAAATTCATACATACAAATATATCAAAATCCTAAATTCATACAAACATATTCACATAATAAATTTATGCATACGAAATCAAACAAATTTATACAAATTAACTTAATTATTTATAATTAATTCACGCATATTTCATACAAAATTACCAATCAACTTAAACACAGTACAAAGTGCAATTGCCATAACACTGGCTATGACATCCATAAATCATAATATCCCCAATCTAAAGTTAACGGATCCAATTAAACTACTAACTATGTATATTAAAAAGCTCGTTAACGACCGAGCTGGCTCGTGCCGAGCCAGGCCAAACTCAAACTCGTTAATTTTGGCTCGAGTATGTAGCGAGCGAGCTAATTTTAACTCGATCCACTAACGAACGAGCTGTTACCGATCGAGTCACGAGCAAATACTAAGCGGGCCACGAGCCACGAGATTTTTTGCCAGTCTGACCAGCTATTACACAATTTAAAAAAAAAAATAAAAAAACTAAATTATTGATTCAGTATCTTTAATTTCTGCGAATTTAGATGGGAGGGTACAATTTTGGTAATATCTATAGGGATTGAATAAATAATTTGATTTCTATAGTTTTTAGATTTTTTTGTGGCTTGATTTTCAGAAATTGATTCCGTTTCTTCCATGAAATGAAAAAGAAGTAATTTGTTTTCCAATAATTTATTTTTTTGCATATAAAAAAAATTGTCGACAGGTGGCTTATTGATTGGGTTCCTTTTATGAGATGAAAAAAAAAGTAATTAATTTATTTTTCAATAATTAAATTATTACATATCTAAAATAAAAAATATTGCCGAAAGGGTGCCTTGTTGATTCGGTTTCTTCTATGAGATGAAAAAAAAGTAATTCATTTGTTTTCCAATAATTCAATCTTTACATATCTAAAAATAGAAAAAATTGTCAACAAGGTGCCTTATTAATTTGAAGATGAAAAAAAAGTAATTCATTTGTTTTTCAATAATTCAATTTTTACATATCTAAAAATAAAAAAAATTCTTGTCAACAGCAGCCTTCACCCGTGATCGTAAGTCCCAATCATGGAATTACTTTCCGTTCTATTTTTAGACATAACTTATTACACAAAATCACCTAGAATTTTTCTTAATTATATCCACTCCACTCCAACAGCCAACCAACTCATTAATATTTAATCTCGCCCCTTAATTCGGTCTCATGTTATCTTAATTTGCCCATAGTTCTTAACCGTGCCGTGGTGGGTCCCTTGGTGTTCATGGATGTTAAAATAAAGCAAAGAATTCCCCTTTATTTGATGTATACAGTGGTAGTCGGCCACCTGAACTAATTTTCGGAGGTGCTACTTTTATTCGATTATTTAATTTCAATCTAGTACTAAATCAGATTTGAATCGGAAATAATATGTATTTTATTAATTTGGATAGAATATGATTTAAAAAAATATAACTGATTAAATTATAAGTATGATTATAAAATTAATATTTTAAAATCCAATACAAATTCGAACATGAACTGATATTATAATGGATAGAATATGAGTTATATTTAATTATCTGAATTATAACCGAATCCGACCTAATACCTATATAAATATCCGATACAATACTAATACAATTATTTATAAGTTAATTAATATCAAATATAGATTAATAACTATTGAAAAACAACTTATACGTAGGAACTTTTTTTTAAAACAAAAATTTATTTAAATATTAAGTTATAATAGAAAGATACCGAATTTGTTTTTTCTTCTTTAACTATTTAAATGCAAAACAAAAGGCAAGTACAAAGAGAAATATTGGACAAATGAAAATAAATGAATAAATGAATAAATGGAAAAATATGATCTAGTCAATCCATAGATCATTTCAATTCCATTAGAAATGAGAACATGGAATGAAAAAAAAAATCATAATATCATATCATAAATTAATAACTATGAGAAGATCATCTTCAAAATTTTACTTTCTAAAAATTATATTGCTTTTAATATTTTACTTTTTAAAAATTATGTCTCTCCTACTAAATTCAAAAAGCCATTAACGAAAAACTAAAAACTTTTTTTCCGAACACTTGTGACATATACCTGACCTGTCTCTAGATCCAAACTGAACCCGATAATTCACATACAAATTATGAGTACCTATCTATCTGGAACCAAAATATTGAACCTGAAATATCTAATAATATATGTGGTATCTAGATGACTTTATTTGCTGTATTCCTATGTATTCTTTAAAAAATTTAAAACTCTTCTGTTTTATTGAATGGGATTACTAGGAATTAAGTTAAATAACTATTATTAAGCCAGAAAGCAACATATAAAGGCAAGATAAGATGCTAAAGGAAACTCAAAGATGAGATCTTGCATGCATAAAACGAATGAAATCTTTGTTTTTTGAAACATTTTGATCTGTGTTGTGTGAATGAAGGATACGTAGTTGAACATGCTACTTTGCTAGCTAAAATGCTAATATGAGGAGTCAGTTTGCCAAAAAGGATTGATTGGGATATTATCTTAAAAGCGCGGAGATTTGGTTTGAAAATAATAAGTATGTAGATTGAATTTTGGACCCGTACACTTTAAAAATATGAGTTCAAATATAATAGTATCCGAACTCTACTCGACCTGATAGTACCTCTATTAATTCGTGAAAAAGAAAAAATATATTAACAAAATTAGTTGGACTTTACACAGATAAACATACACAAAATAAAAAAATATACATAATTAATGTGTTAGATGAAGTTAAAATAACTCTTTTAATATTTTTACCTTTTTTTTTAAAGATATAATGAAAAGTGGACATCACAAATACAAAATACACCATGCTACTAATTAGTTTTCTCTATGTAGAGATTATTCAGGAGACAATAAAAGAATGATAGTGATATTTTCATTTTATTTCACCTGTATACATGCTATCGGAAACTTACTATATAAGACTATTTAGACTAAACATTTCTTTTACAACACAACAATTAAAAATAGAACTCAGCATTATGGGGTAAAGAATTTAACAGAGCAGTTTTGACTTCATGGTGCGCACGGTTCTATAGTATTGAAATAAAGCTGGATATAGTTTATGTGCTGCATGAAGCCAAAACTATTGTGTTAGAGAAAATGTTAAGATGCTAATCCAGATTGTTAGATTGGTCCATATAACTTTAAGACTTGTTGGTGTTCTTTTTCCTTTTTCTTTTTAAGGTAATTGGTTTTAACTACAAATTTACCAATAACGGTTTTTTCATTGGGAGAGCTCAAATGTTCTATTGTTTCATGTCCTATTCGTGCTTTAACAATTTTGTTTTTAATTTCAAAGTTCAAACAGATAATTCGAACCGCTCAATATGATATCTACGTTAAAATATAATTGGAGACTAAATTTTATATTTTTTGAAATTCTTTTATTATTTTTTAAAATAAGTACAAAATTACTTTTTTTTTTAGAAAATTGTGAAACATCTAAAAAAAATTATCATTAGTTGTTGCGGTTCAACCTTAATTTAATGAATACAAAGTTATCATTGCATTGATTTTAGCTTTAGCAATTTTATTGAAATCCGAAGATAATTTAATGAATGAGGTACCGACATGGCGACATCACTTAGTGCTGTTGCAATAGTCAAAAACTCAAAAAGGAACGAATACAGATATTTATCTTTGTTTACCTTTGGATAAGATTCGCAGATTCTTTTTTCATTGCTTAACGATATCATTAGAGGTGTTCTTTGGTTTTGGTTCGGTTGAAACCGAATCAAATTAGGCAATCTAAAGTTATAATTTAGTTTTAAAATAGAACTGAATTGAATCAAAATTTTATTTCAGTTTGTTCAGAGTATTAAGAAATAAACTAGAATATAAAAAAAAAATTGAAGTATTTAAAGCAATTCGATCCGGTTCAAAACTGACTAAATTGGATCCAATGAACACCCTAGATGTTATTACATCAAATTCATCAATTCAGATCTCAGTATCAGTATGATAACTACATGAACATAAGTGGTACTGGTACATAATCAAAATTAAAATGAAACTAATAAACAGGTACTGTTGGTATTGTCAGTAATTATCACCAGAGATTGGGACGGTGGTGGAATTCTGTACACATCCTGTTCTTCCCTTACAAAAAAAGAAAACACAGCCTACAATCTTTTTGTGCTAGTCCCCTTCACGGGTAGCCCCTTTCATACATGAATTCTGATTCTGTCAAGTTAGATCTGAACCGTTTAATGTGAGTTTGTACGAATCTTGAGCCATCTTATATTTTTAATTGGTCAAAATATATTCTGACTCTTTCTCGACTAATTCATGCGATCAGATACCGCAAAAGATATTTAGTCTTTATCCATACTCTGTCGAGAACAGTTTAGGTCTGATGACTATTGGATTTAAAGTGGTTTTAATGAGTTTATTCACCATTGAATTTGCTTTAGAATTTCCGACCACACTTTTGCGTATGCTCTAAAATTCATGCGCACGAATCTTAAAGCATATTCAATGGTGAGCGAACCCATTGAAACTACTTTGAGTCCAATGACCATCGGACCCAAACTGTTCTCATACTCTCTCTCCGCATCATCCTACTACTCAAATAATATTTATAATTTTTTGAATTTATTTAGTATCCAAGTTAAGCTGTATAATGTGAAAGTTTTAAATTAGTAACAAAGTTAAGTAAAATACTTCCGGTTAAGCCAAAATCAATATGGTACCTATTTAGGATATAAGGAGTACGTTTTAAGATTCGTGCCAAATTGAAATGCCGACTTAGATCTCATGAATTGCACTAGATCTGAATTTTATTCTAAAGGACCTGAACTGAATTGCTGAACCCCTCTGTGACTCTTTATCCGCTAACCAATTTACTTTTCCAACTGAAACCCATGACTCACATCTTTATCCTATAAATAGCGTATATATGGTCTAAGCATATACTAAACTACACAAAAAGCAAACAAGAGAAATGCCAACGAACATTCTATACACACTGCCTACAGCAATTGTACTGTTAACTTGTGCTTTTGCCAAAGATATGGAAACACCATCCAACCCAGATCCAATGGAGCAGATACCACCTTCTCACGGTCCCGGTTGGACCGGAGATAGTGGGTCGGGTCATGGTTCTGGCCCTGATGGAAGTTGGGGCTATAATTGGGGCTGGGGAGCAGGTCCAGGGAGTGGCTTTGGTTACGGCTCAGGCTCCGGTTCCGGCTCCAGCTCCGGCTCCGGCTCCGGCTCCGGCTCCGGCCAGTCTCCTGATGGTAATGGGAAGGGATACGGCTTTGGATATGGAAGCGGATCGGGTTCATCATCTGGGTATGGAGGTGGAGGTGGTGGTGGGGGTGGTGGTGGGGGTGGAGGTGGAGGTGGAGGCAGTGGCAGGCATGGTAAATATGGTTTCGGGGTTGGATACAGCAGCAGCACTGGTGACGGTGGATTTGGTGGTTCAAGTGGTGGAGGAGATGGTTCTACTAGTGGTGGTGGAGGTGGTTGGTTTGGAGGCTTTGGTACCCCATTTGGAAGAGGCAAAGGCTGGTGGCACCCGCAAAACAGGAAAGGCGAGGCGACGACTTCCCAAAATGAAGGTCATGGCTAAGAGGAAAATCTCTTTATTTGAAGAGAAGGCGTGCCCATGCATGCGCATGAACAAGTGAGAGAGATTAAAGACAATATTAGCTTATAGTTTTCAAGGAATGGATACATAAATAGTGAAATTTACTGTCTCTATGTAACTAAATAATATTATGCACGCAGAGACTGCCCTGTTACTGGCAAAATGGTTTGCCTGTGCATTCTCCACAAAACAAGAACTGAGGCTATGTTACTGTGTTTAGCGTATATTGGTCTGTAGACTCTGTACTATAGATAAATATCTCAAAATTTAAAATCTAAACAATCAATGCAAATCGTTGAAAATGATCTCTATATAAAAATATATTTGTAGATCAAAATTTTCATTTTTTTAGTTTTATTTTATTTATTTTTTTAGATAAGTAAAAAATCACTTGATCTAAAAATTCAAAAGTAATAATATTCTACCTATCTAACAAAATAGTAAGAAATTTCTAAAAAAAATGTAAAATTTAGTATACAAGTACATTTTCATATAGTAATCATATTGAACTGCTCTAACTCACAATTTGAACTTTAAAAATGAAAATATTGATTTAGAAATTTTTGGTTTGAAAACAAACAGCTAACAGTTCAACCATGCAGAGTGCCAAATGAACAATCCCAGGTACAATTACCAAGTAGCAAACATGTATTAAAATTGCTAAAGAAACCACATTATACATTTCTTGGTGTAAAACATGTAGTGTCAACGAAAATAGTTCAAATCTTGTCATTTCCTAAATAAGATATTACCATGTTACTAAAACTTTTAAAGCATGATGAAAATGACAATTATGAGACTACCATGAAATCATGAACTTACAAGCATGATTTAAAAGTTGCGTATCAGATAAGAGATAATTGACCAACAATCTTTAAATCAACATAAAAAACTATCAAAAAAAAAAGAAAAAAAAGAAGAGAATAGTGACAATAACTAACGTCACTATGGGAATAAAAGTGTCTAAAATCAACCACTACCCACCAGGGGCCGAACCAGAAAAATGAGATAGTAGGGGCTGGATAAAAATAGGTAGCATAATTTTAGTTTATAATGGGGGCTAATAGTATAATTTGTTGTAGAAGTTGAACTTTTTAAAGGACAAAACTAAAAAAAAAAAAATCATAGGTGGTGCTTAGCACCCCTTCTCCTTTGTTTACTTCCGCCACTGCTACCCACTAAACTATATTGCTGTATGAAATACCGATATGGCTCAATCTCATCCAAACCTTCCTTTTTCAAAATCGCAACCACCTGATCAAAACACTCACTTTGCTCTCTCTGCTTACACAATTCCAACAAATCCTCAACAAATTTTGGCTTTGGCCACCATTTTTTATCTCCAGCTATAACCATAGCACACGAGATTGCCTTCTCTAAACAATTCATGGCCTCACTCAATTTATTTTCCTTCAAAAAACCTTCACCAAGTATTACCCACGAAACTTGGTTTGGCTTCCCTCCTCGTTGTACCAGCCAGTCTAGGGCTTCCCTTGCCTTATCAGACAGCCCATTATGGCAATACCAACCCATTAACACTTGGCAAACTCTCGGGTCCAAGCTACCTCCACTTTTAGTCCACTGTTCATATACTGATTCTGCCCCTGCCACATCATCAACATTTAAAAGTGCTTGTACCATGGTTTTGTATCCATTGTTTAGGGGTGAACTAAAGCTAGATTTATACCACATCCATATCCGGTAAATATCCTCTCTCTTACCAATCTTCGCATAAAGAGGAATAAAGAACAGAAATGCCCTACGGTCGCGACCTGTAATCCTCTTCTCTGCCTCCCTCATACAAACTTCAGCCTTGTCCAATAGACTAAATTTGATATACTTACTAGCAAGTGTAGTGAAAATGGACCAGGTTGCATTTACATTATCCGATTCCATGACTTGAAGTACACGCTCCATTTGATCCAAATCCCGCATGGCAGCAGAATTGGAAATCCATATGTTATAGCTATAAGTATCAAATTTTATGTTCCTTTCTTTCATTTCTTGTATGAGTTTCATGACATTAGCATGCTCGTGAATATCAAGGTACAGCGTCATCATGACATTATATGGTAATGTGTCCGTTACGTAC
>CAXKVR010000452.1:0-24126 GCA_964058845.1 Carex sylvatica
GAAAATAGAGATAAAAATGTGGAGCTTTATTGAAGCACAAATTAAATCAATAGTCCACTTGTTGATATATATGTGCAACCTACTATTTATATATATGTAGGGGTCAGAGCCAGACTCTTGAACTATGAGGGTCAATCATATAAAATTTTTCTACAGAGAATGAGAGTCAAATTTAAAGTACCATAACATTTATTCTAAATTATACTGAAAATCATACATAAATACATAAATACAAAAAATATAAAAAAATGAAAGTCAATTAACCCCATACCATGTATTTTAATCCTCCTATATACATAGAAAACACACAAGATGTATTTCGAAGAATAAATTCACACACATAATTAGAATATTTTTATTGATTATTTATCTTTTAATTTCATAAGATTATATCATATACATAATTACTATATTTTTATTGAAGAATAAGTACCTCACTAAATTGTTCTTAACATGTGATGTGATAAAATTCTTATAGTTGTGAAAACTAAGAATATGAAATGGTATACCAAATAAAATAAACTAGATAAAATGCATATGTTATAAACATTTATATGTTAGATACTTTTTTTTTTAATAAAATAAGTTAATACCATGTCTTGTAATAATTTTTTAAAAGACCCATATGTTGAAAATATTCTACATATATATGCTAATATTATACTTTATGATTTTAGCAAATAAAATTTCACACTTAAATTTTTTATTCTAAATCACTTATACACATAAAAAGTAAAATTTATTCAAAATCGAAATGAAATCACAATTGTAAATTTTACTTAGGCAAAAAATAATGAGAGTAAATACGGAGGAGTGAGAGGAAGGCCAAGAGAGGGAACAAGTGGGATCTACAAGGATATTTTGTTAAGAATTTAGAAGGATGATATTTTGTTTTATATTTTGAAAAAAAAAAACACTTTGTAAAATTTTCCGCTTTTCTCTCTGATTTGAGTCTTTTTTTTTTCTGCATATATTTGACATGTTTAATTGCCATCAACTTATTTTGAAACTTTTTGTGATGTTTTTTAATTGATTTATTGTCACGTAGTTCATAACAATTTAAGAAATGATAAACATTAGAAATAAAATAAAAACATTTGTTGTACAAAGGCATTAACAGATAAATAATATAGTACGTAGGAAACATAATTTCTTTCTTCAATTGGGGGTCATGTTTTGTAGGAAAATAAAGTGGAGAACTATAAAAAGATGTTTTATCGCCAATCTCATATGTAATAAGAATTTATTTTCTTATATACCCTATCCAATTTAATTCATCTATCAAATATAACCTAAAATCGTGACATCATGTTACGTTCCTATATAAAAATTAAGCTGCCATTAGTTTTTCGGCGTGTGAAAGCTAATTAGATAGATAACTCAAGACACATTCAAACACATGCATCCACTTTACTAGTTCCGTTCTTAGGTTATTAATTAGATATATAACTCAAGACACATTCAAACACATGCATCCATTCTACTAATTCCGTTGTTAAAATTCAGATTAGTTTTCTCCAATTGTATGATTTCAATTTAAGTCGATCAACTGACAACTGGTTTCCAATGTATGTATAAATATATACTACGTACGCAAGGGATCTGTATCCTCGCAGGTCCAGATTTACTCTTAGTCGGTGCTTATTCGGGATAGTGTAGGGGACAATATTATTTATGCTTTGAAATTCGTGACAAGTTAAAAAAAAAAAGATTACGGACCGTCCGTTTCAATTGTCCTCGATCATGAGTCAGGTAACTTGAAGAATGTGAATTCGTACGCAAACATATACTGCAAATTATTATTATATATATAGGTACACCCGGCCTGGTTAATTATCAATAGCTTGGGAACATATATATATGACATAAGCTTATACATTAAGACAAGTGAACAAAAGTTAGCAATTGATCGATGTCATTGAAAGATCCGTCTCATTATTATTAGACGTTCTGAGCATAAAGGCCATGTTTGGTCGTGGGTGTATAAACCTCTTATTCCTCATTTAATTAAGCTGTTATCAAATAAGGAGTAAATTAAAATAGAAGTAGCATAGAGTAAAATCTGAGTTAATTTGTAGAATTGTAGTAAGCTACACCACAACTTGAGACGGATCAACATTAACTTACTCTGCATTTATTTTATTTGCAGGATCTAAAAATATTATAGACAAAGATTTATTTATATATTATTCATCCAGATGAATTACTTTAAGTTGTAATAAATATAAAATATGAAGAGTAAGATAGAGTGAACAAACTTAATTCTCCTTAAATTTAATTAACAATTAATTAAGTATGACCAAAATATATGTGTTTATATCCTTGGATGGCTTCCCATTTGTTATGGACGTATATATGCACAAGTCCTGGTTTTGAAATTGCTGATAATTTCTTAATCATATATTTAAAATAGAATTAACCTCATGACCTTAACAGTAAATTAATGTGGTAATACTATTCCTTCAGGACAATTAATGTTAGTTCGAAATTGACTACATGATTTTGAGCAAATATTAAAAATGGGGTTTAAAACTAGAGGTTTGTTGACGGGTACCTCGGGTCGGGTTCGGGTAAACCCGTGGCGGGCAATGGGTAGAACGGGTACTCGGGTAGAACGGGCACGGGTAGACGGGTTTTTTTTTTTTTAAAAACTCTACCCTACCCGTTTCATATCCGTACCCGTTTTGGGCTCTAGGGCCGAGCGGGTCGGGTAGGGGGGCCGGGCGGTCCGGATAGGAGCGGTCTGATCCAATTTTTTTTTTCTATTTTTATTTTATGTTTTTGTTTTATGTTTTTTTTATGTTTTTTTACAGTGTCGTAAGAATATTATTACGTGTTTATAATTCGACTTTTAAAATCTGAATAGTTCAATATCAAATAGTGTATATATATACATAAATTATCAAGTCACATCTTTATAATTTCTAAATAAATAAAATTTGTAACTTATATATAAAAATTATTTGTGCAAAAATTTGTATATTTATTCGGCTAAGTACAAATCTATTTATTTATTTCTTTACACGAGTCATTTTATTTTATTTTCAAATTCTCATTCTAATTATATAGTTTTATAATTTATTTATATCTCAAAATTTGTAGTTTACATTTTAAATTGATAATATATTTTCTAAACGTTCATTTATTTTTAATAGGTTAAATAAAATATAAATAAAAAATTTGAAAAAAAAAAAAACGGGTACAATGGGTAGGGTACACGGGTACATGGGTGCGGGCACAGGTGCAGGTACAACAGGTAATGGGTACAACGGGTGGGCACGGGTTCAATATCCGGTCTGGGTTAGCCCGGGTTTTTTCCAAAAAAACCGTGACCGGCCCGTTTCATACCCGCACCCGTGTATCTATTTATCTGTCTATATTCGGGCTCGAATACGGATACCCCAGACAGCAGGCACGAACGAACCGGTCCGGGTTGAGCCCGGCCGGATTTTAACAAATGTCTATTTAAAACTACTATCATTAGTACAGTATTGTTAAAAAAAAAAAAAAAAAAAACTGCTGCTTGGTGTACTGTGTCCGTAGCCCTACGAAATATATGACATCTGGTAACAAAGTCTTTCGTTACGGTAGCTCTCTACCTTTGATCATTGGCAGTTGTCATATTAAAAGAGAAACCCATTATCTTCTCCAATTAAAAAAATCACCAAATGATGACTTCATTATATATGGGACTTGTTAGCCCCCTTGTCCCTATAAATACCTCTCAAACTGCAATATACGCATCACAAGAATAAACATCTCGATCCAAACTATTAGCACTTTCAACAATTAATGATTGCACCACCGATTCCATCGTATAACTACACCTCGCCACCGCCTCCAGTTATAACACCAGCGCCATCACCTTGTTCACCGCCGCTACCAGCGCCTCCAGTTACACCAGTAGTGCCTCCAGTAACACCACCGTCACCGGGTAGCCCTTCCCGTTCATGAGTGCGGGCTCATGAGTTTTCTTTAAGGCCCAATAATCTATAAAATTTAACCTTTAGTATGGAAAGAGGCCCCAAAATTTCAAGGCCCGTTAAGCATAGACGCAGTCTATTTCAACACATGGGTTAAGATCTTGAGATCGATCATGCGGCTGGGAGACTGGGCCCAGTAACCTTAGTTAGGGATCCCGGATCCATCTCATCCGATGATTAGTTGTCGCAAATATTCTATCGATTGTTTAAACGTGTCTGAAGCTGGTATGTGTCTTGTGGTATTCATTCCGTTCAGGGATGTCTATCATATTTTTTTATTAGTTTATTTGATTTGATAAGGCGGAAAAAAAGGATAGGCTTTATATAATTATAATTTAAATCAAATTTGTAGAGAAAAATAGTTAAATATTATATTTATCTACAAGATAACACATGTGAGCTCTAGTGTAGTGGTAAGAATTTTGGCACCAACAGAACTCAACTGGGTTCGAATCCCGCCTTCAGCAGAAAAAAAGGGTGCGCAATGCACAGGCGCGGTCCATAGGCTCCGTGCGTGGTTCAGAGATGCGGTCCACGGGTGCAACGCGCGGTCTATGGGCGCTGGGATCATATGTGGCACGACCAGTGTATGCTTAAGTGTTGAAGCTCATAATTTGAAAAATTCATCCATGTGCGATCTGAAAATTCAACAGCTGAGCATCCTTTAAAAAAAAACAGTAAATCATGACCCTTGCAGGATCTAGACATTAAATCCTCCTTATTAAGGAGCTTAATGTCTAGATCCTGCAAGGGTGAGAGAGGGGTTGGCTACTCTACTTACATAAGCATATATGATAATATGAGGGTATATATTTATAAGTCATTTTTGGATTTTGAAAACGAAAAAATAACTTATAAGTATATATCCTCATATGTTTATGTAAGTAGAGTAGTTATATTTTTGAATTTATATGCCATGATGTTTTTATTTACTAATTATTGTTATTTGTTTCGTTACCTGCTATTTTAATGGCTAAGGGTAAGTATGGATAAGTTATTATTTATAGGACAAAAGGGTAGGTATGGATAAGAGGATATGTGTATGGAAAATTAAAAATGCATCCATCCAAATACCTATTGACACTCCTAATTCCGTTTTACGTACTGAGATGTGATTAATATCTACTGTTGAATAGTTAAAAAATAACCATCAAGTTTTTGAGTTCGTACAAAACATAGCATTACAATGAATGAAACCGTTGCCCCCAACGGCCCAACAAAGAGAGGAAACAGTTTCAGGAAAAAGAAAGTACTGCTAGTTGCTACTGGTTTAATCATGAATTCGTATCACTTAATGTAACAAAATATTTCTGTTTGGATCCAGACCGTCTAAACAGAATCTGCACGAAATTAAAGAGGCCCTGTACGTTTCATCTCAGGCCGGATTAACCTGAATTTTAATTAAACAGTTCAGATCTAAACTAAAATATTATGTTACCCCAGAAAAAGAGGATTCTGTAATCATCGCTTCAGAAGCAGATGCGCGTTGCGTTGCCCACAAGCTAAAAAAATGATCAGTTTTAGGGAGCAGAGTTGCCTTCAAAAGAAAGTCTGTGATTATGTACTGGGGTGTGTGTGTGCGTGTTAGAGGGTTGCAAAAACCCGGGTCGGGCGGCCCGTGCCTGACCTGCCCGTGCCCGGTACCCGGGGTACCCGTGCTCCAGCCCGGGTTTTGGTTGGGTAAACGGGTATACGGGTACACGTGTACGGGCATAAAACGGGTAGGGTACGGTTATTTGGTTCAATAGCTGGGCAAACCCGGCCCGAATTATGCCTGTACCTGCCCAACCCGACCCGGCGCCTAACCCGTACCCGTACCTGTACCCGACCCGTTAAAAATTCTAATTTTTTTGAAATTTTGAATTTGCCGTCGGTTCAACCGGGCCTGGACCGGTCTAATCAAACCCGACCGACCAGACCCACCGTCCCGTCGGTTTTTTTTTTTTTTTCAAATTTTATTCCCTCCCAATATTTTCTTTAAATACCCCCTCTTCCTCTAAAAAAATTCACACTCTCATTCTCTCATCTCTCGTTCTCTCAATCTCAATTCTCAAATTTAATTATTCACAATTTTTTAATTTATTGTTTAAAAAAAAATATAGTTGTAAATTTAATTCATTATACAAATTCGCAAACGGAATTACGAAGGTATCGAAATTACGAAGTTCGGCACCTCCCACAAAATTTTTTCGCGAGATTTAAAGATAACATTTATTTCATTTTAGATTAATTTATTTTTGTAGAGTACATTTAGTTTATGCTAGATTTATTGAATATTAAGTAATTAGATTTGTCATTTGTTAGATTTGTTAAATTTATTAAGTAATTAGATTTATTAGATTTATTAGATTTATTGAATATGTTAGATTTATTTAGTTTATGTTAGATTTGAATATGTCAAGTAATTATATTTGTTTTGAATATGTTAGATTTTATTTTTTAAATTGTTAGATTTATTTTTAATATGTGGAAAAAATTGGTTAGTTTTATAGATTTGAATATGTGAAGTGATTATATTTGTTTTGAATAGGTTAGATTTATTTTTCAAAATTCGGATTTATTTTTAATAGGTTTTTTAAAATATGTTAGTTTTATAGATTTTAATATGTGAAGTGATTATATTTGTTTTTAATTTCTTTTTTTTAAATTCTGTTTTTTAAATTCTGTTTTTTAATTTCTGTTTTTTAATTTCTGTTTTTTAAATTCTGTTTTTTAATTTCTGTTTTTTAATTTCTGTTTTGTAACCTATTAAAAATAAATTAACGTTTATAAAATATATTATAGATATAAATAAATTATGAAACTATATAATTAGAATGAAAATTTGAAAATAAAATAAAATGACTGGTGTAAAGAAATAAATAAATACATTTGTATTTAGCCGAATAAATATACAAATTTTCGCGTGAATAATTTTTATATATAAGTTACAAATTTTATTTATTTATATACACTATTTGATATGGAACTATTTTGATTTTAAAAGTCGAATTATAAACACGTAATGATATTCGTACAACACTATAAAAAAATAACGGAAAAAAAAAACAGAAAAAAATAAAAAATAAAAAACCGGACCGGGTACCCTATCCGAACCGCCCTGTCCGTCAAGGGTACCACGGGCACAGGTATAAGACGAGTAGGGTACGGGTTTTGAAAAAAATACCCGTGATACCCGGCCCGTGGTACCTGTATACCCGTGATATCCGTATCCGACCCACATCCGTGCCCGACTTCAGATATATCCTACCCGCCCGGTCCGTACCCGTTAGCAAACTCCTAGTGTGTGTGTGACAAAAGTGCATTAATTATCCGTAAAATCACTAAAGAATGCCTGAAAGAAGGTGGTTCACATGCCACGGATGTCAGCGTTTGTTTCTAGCAATGTCTTATCACAGTGTGTGGTTATGGTGGAGTTTTATGCCGATAGGGTTCAATGGCTTTCTTATTAGCAAGAACAATTATGCAGGGTGATGTTTTCTTTTTCTAATGTAATGGACAACTAGCCTTTTTTTTATCAAAAACATATATTTGATTTTTTTTCTTAAAGCAAACTTGGTGTAACCCGTGACGTCTCAGTTAACGACATCGTATCCTCTGCATTAACTCAAAAAAGAATCTTTTGAGTTAATGTATCTGGACTGTCCAATTAGCATTAAGATTCGTGCGAATTAAATCTGCACTAATATTAAAGACCCCTATGTTTTAGGCGAGAACCGGATGAACTCTGTTTACAATCAGACGGTCGATATATATTAACTCAAAAATACTCTTTTTAGTTAATGCAGACGATGCGGATTCCTCAGTTAACACAGGTAAACAAGATGAGATCCTATGAGATATCTTAGTAACATAGAGGTGTAGCGGGTCACTGACCCATACAAATGTACTTCAATATTTTAGGCTCATTTTATCAATTAAAAAAACTAGTCAGTATTTTTTTTGTGCACTCTAACAGAAAAGTTTAAGATAATTCGATTAATTTTCATTTTCAGTACTACGTCCATTAAATTGCATGTCAAATAAATCAAATTTCAGAAGGACGAGCGCATCATTCACCACTCTGTATATCATAGAAAATCTGCTGCACAGGTTTATCACTTGCTCTAAAACACTCCTAATTATTCTGGGGCTATATATAAACAAGGAACAACCATAAGCAAACTAAAGTTCATATTAATTGAGAGAAAGAAAGATCAGATTCATATCCGAGATGGCAGCAGAAACCAGTACAAAAATCTCTTTAAAAACCCTCAACTCAGGCCATGACATGCCAGTTGTCGCCTTAGGCACGTTCGAGTTCTCGTTCGATCCTGATAAAGCAAAAGCGGCCATCATAGAGGCGATCAAGATCGGATACCGCCACTTCGACACAGCAGTTCAGTACGGGTCAGAGGGTGCCTTGGGTGAGGCCATCGCTGAGGCTGTGCGGCTCGGTCTGATTGGGTCCCGTGCGGATGTGTTTATCACCACCAAGCAATGGTGTACCGACAACCATCCTGATCGGGTGCTCTCTGCCATTAAAACTAGTCTCAGGTAAATTCCTAATTTTCCCCTTTGTTGTTAAACTTTTGTGGGTTAATTATCTCAACTGTAGATATTTTATCATACATCAATCCGAAAATGACAATCCATTTACTTTCCCTTCCACAACTTTGCCAATGGAATGTGCACTAAGATGTATATCCTGTCATGCTTTTAGCACATTAAAAAAAAAAAAAGAAGTTGGGATTATTTATTTTTATTTTTTTGAAAAAAAGAGGCAGTATCCCATTCTTTACCGGAAACTATTAATTTACAGAATTTGGCATAATTAATTATGGATACCACTTGTTGCCTCACAATTATACTTCGACATGATAAGAATATCTGTTTCTCTGTTGCTTGATTTCATACTGACACACTTTCAAGTTTACACTTCTTTCTTTGCTTCTCATATGCTAACTAAATTCATTTCATAATTAACATTTAGCAATCTGAAAATGGACTACCTGGACATGTATCTGATCCACTGGCCAATAAGCATCAAACCGGGGCCTATAAGCTACCCGCTCAAGCGAGAGGAAGTGATGCCTCTGGACCTAAAAGGTGTGTGGGAGGCCATGGAAGAGTGTCAAAAATTGGGTCTGACAAGGTCCATTGGAGTGAGCAATTTCACTACGAAGAAGCTTGAGGAGCTGCTTCAGTTTGCTACCATACCCCCTGCTGTTAATCAGGTAATTTATTAAATAATGCTGCAAGTTTATTATTATTTAGTTTAAAATGAAAATGTATGTGGGGTCGGTTTTTCCCTTCTTTTTTTTTTTCTTTTTCTTGAAAGGTTCTTTTGTTGAATAATAAATAAATAAAATATGTTTTTTGATTCAGGTTGAGATGAATCCAGCATGGCAGCAACAAAAATTGAAGGAATATTGCACAAAGAAAGGAATAACTATCACTGCCTACTCTCCTTTAGGTGGCCAAATGAACTTCAATATCCCTAATGCAGTTTTAACATCTCATGTGCTCAAAGAAATAGCAGATAGCAAAGGCAAAAGTATTGCACAGGTGCGGCGGTGCTCTTTTTCACTATTAGCAGATATTTATTCCATATCAATCAAGCATTATACTGGCAGGGGCAGACCCTGGATTTTCGGGGGGGGGGGGGGGGGGGGGGGGGGCGGGCAAAAAAAATATCGAATCGAATTTAAATCCTTAACTAATTAGGTACTCAATAAAAAAAATAATGTTTTGACTTATATTTTTCAATATTATGACTTATAATTTATGATTCTTTAATTTATAATTCTAATTACCCATCAAATTTATTCTGATTTTAACACTAAATTTAATCCGAATTACAAATCAAATATTCAGAGGGGGACAAAAAAATTTCCAAAGAGGAAGCAAAATCGATCGATACCGATAAATCATCACTAAAACTCGAAAACCAAGGGGGCCAGCTGCCCCTCCCTAGTCTACTTTGGGTCCGCCCCTGTATACTGGTATTAGTATTATCAATGGGTGTCACAACAAGAGTTTGATCAGTATATAAAATCTTTCAAGAATATCAGTTGATTAATAATCAAGCATTAGGATTTTAACACCTTAATTATCATTCAATTATCCTACAGACATAATGTCTCCTAAGAGATTTTCTTCTTTATAAATTCCAACAACCAACAACTGATGATTAGTTAAGTTTTATTGTATTATTATATTTTGTAGATTTCACTGAGATGGATTCTGGAGCAAGGCGCAGGCATTGTAGTAAAGAGCTTCAACAAAGAAAGGCTCATACAGAATCTGGAAATCTTCGATTGGGAATTAACCGAAGAAGAACACGCAAAGATCAGCTCGATCCCGCAAAAGAAGGTGATCACTACAGCAATTATGCTTGCCTCAGAAGGATCTTTAACTTCGGTTGACTTTTCCGATATAGATATCGTGGAAACTTAAATCTTAATTTTGTTGGAAGTTGAATTGCTTATGCATGTTTTTAAGACTTCTTGTTGCTCTTTTGATGTGAATTTGTTGGTGATGTTTTGCCCTTTTTTCAAAATTGTTGCTTTCTGCGTATAGGAATTGTTCAATTGAATGGCAGAGTCTGATCATCAGTTGTTAAATAATAACAGCGATGATTCGGCCATAATTGGATGGATTTTCAATTCTTCTTCTTTTGCATAAATAACTTTGGAGGACAAATTCATATCACTAAAAAAAGAAAAAAAGAACATGAGAGGTGGTCTAATTTCCACCCTATAATGTTGAAAACTAAACCAAACCAAAAGTTTAATTTTGATATTTATTGGGTTAAATTTTATAGTCAATGCTTAAAACTATTAAATGTAATATAAAATAATCACCAAAATTTTAAGATCCTTAATCATGAGCTATGTGTTCACCACATACAAAAGTGTGAATTATGTTCAAATTTTCTAAACATTTTATAAAAGGGGGATTTCATGTATAACTCTCATAAATCTCGAAATTACATATTTTTCTTTCTAAAATTCATAATATCATACTTGCCGCTCTAAATTTTAAAAAATCACAAATATACCCAATTTGATGACTTTTCTATTAAAACTCATTTTAAATTTATAAAAAAAAAATCCATTTCACCCCTCTTAAAAATAAAAATATATAGTCTGTGTAAGAAAATTATTTTGTTCTCTAACTGATTATTTTCTCAAGACAAATAGTTTATTTTTTACTTGTGTTGTAATAACAGTGGCATTTAGATAGTCAGACACAAAAGCGAATCTACATTGTTTGAATGGAGTCAATTGACCTCATTCAATTTCAATATTTTTATATTTTTATATTATTTTTAATATATTTTAAAGAAAAATGCTATGAATAGTGTGAATTTGACTCATTGATAGTAGAAAATTTTATATACTTGATTCTCATTCACATTTGACTCTATAGTTAACTTCATAGTGTGAAAATCTAACTATATCTAGATTAGACATATACAATAACGGTGACATTAGACATTTTGTGACCGGAGGACAGTGGTAGAAACTACGAGTCGTTCAATTTTGTCCACACTTTTTTTTTCTAAGTCCTTTTTAATTTTCTCGAAGTTGCAATTATAGCTCTCTCTAAGAAACGTCACTTGTCATTTTCACCTATGGTTTAGTTTGACAACGTGACAAGGTTTATTTTTATTTATCCCTAGATTGAAAAAATGTTTGACAATAATTTTGAAGATAAGGTTTTAAGATAGTGTTGAATTAAATAAACCAATTATTTAGAAAGACTAAAATGTCCTCAATGTTAACTTGGTATCGTACGAATAGTAAGTGATTATATTTAGTTGACTAATATCACAAGTTAGTTTTCTTTGCACAATCTCATTAAATATTTCATTATCCCAAATTTTTATTGGTATATTATTAAAAAAAAACAATTCAGGTTTGAGAGGATTTGAAAATTATCCAAGCCGCCAAATAGTTATGTGGTCTCAAAAACTGGAAGGCGCCAATTAGCCATGCGGCTACAATCTAGACGACTCTTTTTTTTTTATAAAAAATTTATTAATAAAATATTGTCCGTTTGTAGATGAGACCAAAAATTAAAAAACTAAAACGACATTCTCTACGATATCATTTGTCCATTTATATATGAGATTATTTATTAATCCTTATCGTTTGTGCAAAAAAAAAAGATGAGGGGGGCGCTAAACTATTTGGAGGTCTCTAAATTAGAACTGCAAGACTAATTGGCGGCTTCCAGCCTTTGAGGCTGCTAAACGGTTTGGAGGCCTGGATGAATATGAAATTCTCATCAAACTTAGATGTTTTGATTTATTTTTTTATAATTATGGTACAAATATAAATTCCGGTTTCATTACTAGAGAAGGACATCTCTAAATAATACATAATAGATATTCATCGTAACATAAAGTCCAATAGAGAATAATTTTAGCAAATTAATTATCAAATATTATTACCTCTAAAGCTTAGTTAATTAGAAGATCTCCTGAAGATGCTATACATAAGATATAGGTTGAAGTTTGACTAATTGATAAAATTGTTAATATGGTACTTAAAATTAGGAAACATAATTTTATTATTATCTGAAAGAAACTTGCTGCAGTTCTGTGGCAGAAAAATAGTATCGGCAACAATTTTAAATAGATGGCGACATGGCGTTCACAGCATGTTGAAAATACAACAGCGTCAGTCGACAGGAGTTAATTGAGAATTTTTTTGTTTAAAGATATTAGTATAAAATAATATATGGTATCAGAATAACCGGCTGGATTCTTTGAAGCATAGACGGATCCGGAAAAAAAATCGGAACCAAATTTTAAGTCAAAAATAATTCTCGGATTCAATGGATCCAATATGTGTGCCACAACCAACACAACAAACCGCTGCAAATTGGAACATATTGGAGCTGGAAAAAGAATTCAGATCAAATCTTTGGAGTCGAGAAAAAGTTTCGGATCCAATGTATCTAGCCACATAAACACATAAAATTAATACTACAACATCACAGTAGACCAAAAATTTTGGATCCAAAGATTGGAGTTGCAGTTTAGATCTTGTGTAGCTACGGGTGTTCATTGGTCCGGTTTAGTTGGTTTTGAAACGAATCGAATTAGTTTGAACCAAATAGTTTATTTTTTGGTTTAATTGTTCAGTTCGGTTTGTGTTTTAAAATCAAATTATAATTTCGGTTCGGTTTGATTTGAAAAAATTTTAAACTGAAATAACTGAACTGATCAAACTTTTATATATTATGAATTTGGTCCGGACTATCCCAGTTTATTTCTTATACCCCAGTCTATTTCTTAATCAATTGTTTCAAATACTTCGGTTTATTTCTTAATACTCTGATTTATTTCTTAATATACTTCGGTTTATTAAAAATCAATTTCTTTAAAAAAAATTAATATTTCGGTTTGAACCGAACAAACTGAAATAAAACTTTAGTTCTGTTCGATTTGATTGCAATGCTAAATCCGTTCAGTTCATTTTTTTTTAAAACCAAATTATAACTTTAATTTACCTAATTTGATTCGGTTTCAACCGAACTAAACCGATGAACATCCCTGTTTGTAGCCAATTGATAATGGGGGCACATGGTGTTTGATAAAGGGATTGGATCCGACTTTTTTCTCTCGTCTCCAATGATTGAATCCATTTTTTTTTTTTATCTGTCTATGCCATTTAAAAATCCCAAGCACTCATTTTAATATCCTATATAATTTTATATTAACTTTTATAAGTAAAAAATTACGGTGTTAATTGGAGGATTAAGCGTGACTTGTTCTGATTTCCAGTATCTACTTTTTTGTAACTTGTGTGTACTAGAAAAAGAATTAATTGACAAAATTAGTTCATAAAATGTTACACATAACAATCTCTTTCCGCTCTTCAATTCTTTTGTATTAATGTAGTAAAGAAAATTAGTCCTGTTATTATTAATTCTATCACAACATGCTATGGTACATCATGTGTGAGGATCACGTAACATGTCTCTCTTCAATTGAAAATAACATGTTACTGCACGTTATATATTAAGTGATCATTTTTACAATATTATTTTATTATTTAAATTTATTTTGCAATAATTCTTTATTATTAAACTTTTTTTTTTATGAATAAGTAACTTAAAATATTAAAAATAATAATTAAATATGACTATTCACCTAACATATTATTTACTATTTTAATCATATTACATCACATTACGTGGAGAAATCTTTTGATCACGTACTGCGACATAACATGACTGGATCAAGTCACAACATGTTAGTAATGTATTTTTCATCACTAAATGTGGTGTCTGCTACTAATTTTAGTTTCATCTAGTTTGAGATTCTATTCTATTTTGGTTGGAAATTCGGAGTGCACTCAGCAATCTCAATCGTCACTAATAAATCGAACGGCTCAGAATTTTTACAGCATCCATGAATACCTTGAGAAAATGCAGGTCAGCCAGGCTGAGTGCAATCTTTTTGGTGTTACTCCCTATAATATATTTTTTTTCTGGAAGCAAGGAATTTCAATTTTCCTTTTATTTTCCTTCATATGTAAATTTTTTTTTTTTTTTGAAACATTGGCAGCAACTGTCAATTATAATTTTTCATTAAATAAAAGTAAAATTACATTCATTACCACAACATAACAACATCACAACATCATTACAATATCATTTAAACAACACACAAAAACATCTAAAAAACACAACACAACCACTAACAACATAACAATAACATATAACGAATCGACTTCAAGCGATCGTCAATCTCCTCTCTCACCTTCTTGCTCTCCCCTGCACCAGCCGACTAACAACACTAAGATAGAGGCATCCAGAATGGGGGTGGACAGGTGGTGGCAGGTGGGAGAGGCCGGCACTAGCTGCGACCTCCCCCACCTCTAACTATGATTTCGGTGTAGAGGTTTTAGAGATCGAGAACAAGAGTAGAGTGACGGTTAAAAAAAGTGGTGGTTAGAGAAAGCGGAGGGAAGATGCGGAGGGGCTATGCCTCCTCTCTTTCGCTTTCTCTTTGAGATCTAAACTTTAGTGGTAGAAAAGAAGGAATGACGACTGTTGGCAGCCGGAGAAAACATTAACGGAGCAAGAAGACCGGAATCGATGATCCCCACTGAAAAGGAAGAAGAGAGAAATGAAAGCCGGATAAGAAAAATAAAAGTAACTTTATTAAGAAAAATAAAAAATAAAGATAAAGTAAAAATTGAAAGTAATATATTATTCAAAATAGACAACAAACTATAATTTAAGTTAATCTTTTCATCAAGCATTCATCAGGTTGTAGTTAATTACAATTTTTTTATATTTACCAGCGAACGCCTGTTTACTGAGTGCGATAGCAGTTGTGGGTTTGCTTTTCCAGTTGTTGGCAGTGTCTTACAGCTACTGTCCATGCACCAGCACCGCGGAGCAGTGTTCGACATGTCTTCGCCACCACCAAGACACTTACCCCACTTGTACTGAGAATACGACTTGCATGATGATGCACATACAGTGGGGTAGTCAGAATTTGAGTTAGGAATAGACAGAAATCAAGTTTGAATTTTTTTTTTCTGAACGGATTTGAACTCAAATCACCTTTATAATTCTCTTCCCGTTTCAGTCCGCCTACCAAATTACATCTTTATCTATCGAATCGGTTGTAATTTTTAAATTACTAATTAATACCAAAATTACTAAAACAATTACTTGTAATATTTAAAACATGCAATTCATATCAATTGGACGGAAGAGAATCGCTACTCCGAATTAAACAAAGATTTAAAAATATTTTTCTTCCCTAATTAGATTAAACGACTCACACTTCAATCTCTGAAGTATGAACTGACAATCGCTACTTCGAATTAAATTCAGAAGTAGGCAGAATTAAATTCAGAGGTAGACAAAACCTATTGAAGAATCTAGTCCAAAAAAAAAATATTCTACGGGTTGGCAGTTGCCTACCCCTACAGCACTTTAGCTCTGCCCCTGTGCACATACCGAGTCTATACAAATCAAATTATCGTGCCAACTGGACTTCACAAGCATCTTATGTTCACAACCTTCTATTCCTGCTTCAATTCAAGATCTTGTTTGTTGAAGTTAGAACTAGTACAACATTTGTTTCATATTCAAATAAGAAGAAAGTACAAATTAATTAGTGCAATTGCATAATTTCTCAAAGTCTTTAATTTTCGGATTTAATAATTATTTGCATATAATAGTTCCGTAACAGTACCTACAACATGATTTCTGATTCAATTAAATTAAATATATATGGTGATAAGAAAAAATTACATAGAGATATGGAGTACCTATCGAGAGAACAAACATCAAAGCGATGCAAAGGGGAACAACTTTGATTTCCATTTTCCCCATCTCTTGATTCTTTTTCGTAATTTTTGCTTTTTCGCTTTTTTAGATAAGTATCTTGTAGGGTAATGTTGGGGTACTTATAGCATTTCTCGCACACTAACGTTACACAAATCGATTTGTGAAACTCAAAATTAATGAAGAATCTTAATTTAATTGTTTTCAACGTCAATTATTAAAATTTCTCAACCAGTTTACTTATTGTAAAAACTGAAATTTTAGACCTTTAATGATTGTAGATCTTTGTTTTTAATTTTTGCTAGCTGTTTGTAAATGCTTGAACATAATTAATGACAATAAGCTGGCCGGTTCACTTACTAATTAATTAAGAGCCATCCATAATTAGAATTAATTTTCTCTCATGCATTAAATTCAATTCGGCTGAAGATAGATACATAGACATGTTCCATGCATGAAACCTAATTAATTAAAGTATTTAATTTATATAGTAATGGCTTATTTTCACCCTTGATACGATCTATATAAGAGGTGCCCATTCACCCAATTCGGTGACAGTTGTCTCCAGATCAGATTTATTGGACTCTAATCATCTCCAGACATCCCTTGATGAAGCCATAAGAACACCTAAGAGAAGGGATAGGACACAATATTTTACTTTACATCTACTTAAGAGAGTTAGATTAGGTTTGGAGGGCTTTGAGAGTATTTGATTGTTAAATCTAGTCCATGATGGTGCGGCGACACCTAGATGATTGACAACATTAGATCAACCGAGTTAGAATAAGGAGAATAAAGATCTTTAATTAGTGGTGGAAATCATAACAGGAGATATCATTAGTTGGAACAACAAAAGTAGATATGGAAATCTTGAAATTTGCAGACGAATGTCGTGTTCTCGTGTCTCACCATAAGAACACCTAATGAAATCAAAAATTATAGACGAAAAACATAGCAATGAAGTTTAGAATTATTTGGACTAATCACAGGACCCCTTGTATCTACTAAGACAATTCTTAGCCATATCCCTTGTCAGATAGAGCAATTACACCAGAGAGCTGTTGTTCCTAAATTGGATTAGAAACATTCAAACAATAACTGAAAACCAATATCGAGTAAGAACTGACTAAAATGAATTGAGTAGCATTAGTAAGCCGAAATCCTAGAAATTCGCTCTATCATCTTATTTCACATTACCTTACTTTCAGTAATTCTATCAAAATATCAAAACAATAACTCCCAAATTTCAGATTGTCTAGCTTTTCGAAAAGTTGAGATTTAATCGTTCAAAGCCTAAACAATAATTTCCTACAGATTGACACCCGGTTATACTACTTGTTAAAATTATGCACTTGTAATCCGACTCGTCTAAAAAACTGAATTATAAATTTTATTAGCTATACATAATTCTATCATCAAACCCTTTTAACTATTTGTCATACTCATAGCGTATTCAATAAAACGCGTATTCAACAAAACGGATATAAATAATAATTTATTTTATTAACTTAATGAATATGGGTACAAATAAGAATTTTTTCTTCTTAGCTTATCAGATAATAATATGGATACTAATAGAGTCATTATTTTCTTTTATTTTTTAAGAAGAAACCGTATGTTGACTCAGTACCAATAATAAATTGGCAGTGTAAATGCTGCCAAAAACAGAAAAGGTAGACTAAATAATACAAAATCCCCTGGGACATTATTGAAAGTCTATCATACAATGTGTGGCGGCTTAATGACAACATCTTGAATTTGGTTATCACGTATAATGGATCGAAAAGAAGGGCACAGGAAATCAGATTATACAAGCATCATTGCCCGTATAAAGTTGATAACGACTTCAACGTGTCATTCGTTAAATGCAAAAGTTACATTTTTTTTCTATCGGCGTTTTTTTTTTGAAGGTCAGTGAGCATGGCTCAACCGACAATTTCATTGATAAAAAATTTAATTACAAAAGCCTAAGTACATGACTTGTGCTTAGGTTAGGGGTGTAAATAGCTAGTCTGATACGGATTAATTAGATAAATTGTATCCTTATTTATTATAGTTTTTCGAATACAGATATGGATATGAATAATCTTGGATATAGATACATATGAGATATTAAACGCAATGGATATGGATCGAATATTGACGGATACGGATAATATGAATGTAATTTAGATAATTAAAAATAAATGTACATTCTAGTAAATAATAACATTAAATATAATTTTTTATTTATAAATTAAATCTAATATTTTTCATAATAAATTTATCGATTACAAAATATATATCATATTATCAAAATATTAGTCACTAATTATATAATATTATTATATTGTTCATTAAAATATATATGTATATACAGTTTACTAAATCATTGGTATGAATATATAATTTAATAATCAATTTAAAAATATAAAGTACATTTGTTGTGATTTAAGAGTGTAAATGGTCGGATACGGATAGTTAAAAATCTAATCGTATCCTTATCCGCTATAATTTTTCATATGTGGATACAATTACGGATGATCTCAGATACAAATACGAATTGGACAATTTAAGTAATTTTCTGAATTCAGATTTGGATTCGAACGAAATCAAATAATATCCAATCCGTTTACACCCCTACTTGTGCTTCTCATAATTTTATGCATCAAAATCATAGAGATTTAAAAAAATTGTAACGGCATGTCCAAGAAAAATTATTTACCACGTCTTTTCCTTTTTGCTCAGATTTGCGCCCCTTTTCTTTTCTTTTCTTTCTCTTTTATCCTTTCCATCGAAACAAAAGGAAAAAAAAAAAAAAAAATCCAAAAGCTAGAACTTTTAAATTTTACCAGTTCCTAACACACTTTACCAGCATGGAAATGGGTAGTGATGATCCAAATGGACCAAATCAGTCCTATATGTCAAGATTTAAACTTCCGAGGAGCAACAAAAGAACGTGACATTTAATGACATATTGGCAATTAACAATTTAATTATCTTTGAGTTGCCAAATAATAGAAAAATTGAAATGAAAATCAGTCAAATTAATTGAGCTGCTATTTAGCACTGAGGCAAACTAACTAATTAAATTATATTGATGATATCAGAATTGAAAGCCCTCTATACACAAGTTCCAGCAAGGGGAATAGGGGCACCCTCAAGGCATGTTATAATCGCATAATTAATGAAAAATATTTTTGAGATGCTATCAAGTTGTACTGAAGAAAGGGAAAACAAATAGTTACTAACGAAATTTATTTTAAAAGGGCAACTTTTGGAGGGCAGGTGATGCCAAAGGAAGCCGCCACATTCTGCAAAATCACACAAAAAATGTCTAATTAAGAGCTATCCAAGAAGCCTCGACTATATCTTGTTGCAAATATGGGATGACACTACAAAATGAAACTCATACGAGATGGTTTGTCATCTCGCAAACCTCTGAAAAATGTACTATTCTCAAGCAATAATAGTATTAAAAGAGTAAAAGGTATTATTTCTTTCTCACGTGGAATACAAGGAATACAAGTACTGGTTGGCAGGGGGCCTTGATTTGAAGTTAATTTTAGCCAATACATAGAGGAAAAAAAAAAAAAAGGGCCTGGTGTTGTATGTGACAGTAATTACATGGGTGTGTAAATTGATACCTGGAAATTGAGATTTTGTGTGTTAAAAACATACTTGCACAACTTGGAGCTGTATGCAAAGAGGTATGACCTGTATGCATATTTGGCTAATCGGTTCAAATAGTAGTTTCTCCTACTTTCTCCTTAAAAAAAAAACAATCAAAGCATCGTGTTGTTTTCTCCCAAGAATACTTTTAAGATTAAAATACTACTGGAACGACTTCAAACGCAAGAATAATTGTTTAGGATAGTAAAGAAAAGAGTACCAAGCAAGATGGCAAATAAAGCAGCTTTATTTTATCACATTTGTATTCTTCTAAGGTAATCCCAACATCCTAGCAGAAAAACACCATAAACAAAGTTAATAGCATACTTTATTATCACCAAAAGAGTGGTGGCAGCATGGCTAAAATAAGTCAACAAAGACTGCAGAACTATAGTTAAATACCTCAAGAAGCTTGAGAAATTTCAACTCCTCTTGCATAAGAAACAACATGGGATGCGCTTTTTTATCTTCCTGGCTGGCCATTACTTGACCCAGTGTATAAATATAATCCTGAAACAGACAAAAAGTTCACTACAGATAACTAACTGTTTCGCAAAGTAAAGCAGCAATTAACGGGACACGACCATCCTTAAATTCTAACCTTGGGATTTTCAGGCGGTTCATATTGCAAAAACCAGTCCTGCAATCATGAAAACAAAGTTTATTCATTCCATGTCGAAGGGAAATCAATATGCAAAATAAACAGATTGTTGGAAAATTGGACAAGCAATTTAAACAAACCACAGCGGGGAGGTGAAATGCAGATGCAATTATATCATTGGCACACAACAGTATGCCCCTGTCTGCCTTATAGAAGTTAGTCAAAGTCAAAGTTTGCTTCTGCTGCGTCATCTTGCTATGGATATAGAGACAATCAATTTGCAGGTACCTCAATATCTCCGAGTGAAACTGTACCGAGTTACTGGATAAGAACATGACCATAATCTTTTTGGACATATTTCTTTTCAGGAAAGCACATAGACTGATCAACCTTCTATTGCTTGGGACGATACAGTAACATTGCCTCACCATATCTAAATTAACCTGATACAACACCCATAAAAACACTCTATGTCAATTAATAAACTTCTCTAATAGAACAGGATGGTCTAAAAATTATAAGAAAAGAGACTTTCTTTTACCTTTGGTTTCTCATCAGCAAGAGTTATTAGTACGTGGTGCTCAATCTCTTTCTTTTTCATAAACAAATACTCTGCCAATTCATCTGTCTGACAAGAGTATTGTTCCAGTTATAGTGAAATTGATGAAAAAGTAAAGAATAATAACAAGATCAAAAGGTTAATTGAACTACCTCTTTGCTTGGCGTGCCACAGAAAAGAGCATGCTGCCTCTTCTACAGAAAAATCAATGATGGTTTTGAAAAAAAAAACAAAAAAAGGTAAATTTCATCAACAGAAGGTTTCTCGCTTCCAACCAAACAAATTGCCTCTTAAATCACAACTCTGATATGTACGTAACATGAACAGTTTTCACCATAGAGCTTCCAGGAGAAAAACTTTTTTGTTGATTAAGTTGGTACATAACTGTACTTTCTAAGGAAGAATAAAGACTTTTTATCATTACAAGTGCACAGACCTTTGGAAGTAGTGTTACCTTCAATACAACGAGCTTATACCTTTGCAAGTTATGTGCTACTAATAAAAGAACACAAACCTTCGGGAGTAACTTGAATATATGCTTGATTTCTTTCTTTAAGATAACTCCTTTCTGATCAGCATCATGTATTGTCACACACTACAACGTGCAAAAGCATGACATATTTTAACTAGAATGAAATGACAAAGAATGAAATACAAACGATGAACATCAATTGGACAGTTCCATTCCAAATTTTAGGCAAATATGTTTCTAGTCCATTGTCATTAAAAGACAAATCAGCTGATCATAAGCATTGAAAGAAACAGAGAGTGTGTGCATGTGTGTGTGTGTGTATTTCATTTTTTTACAACCCATTACTTGCAGAAGAAGTTTAAAATAGAAAACATATATCTTTTGAAGATAAAGAGCCATTGTATGTAATTGTAAACTACAAAATTCTCTACATAGCATATGCTTATAAAAATGTGATAACTGTATCAAACCTTACTAATCAAAAGCAAAACCCAACATGAAAGAGGTAAAATAACAATGTTATGATGGTAATTTTGCAGGTGGTTGTGGTGCGAGTTGATCTTATCCCACCTTGTACATTATGTTATAGTAAATAGAAAATATATACTATATCTAAGTATCAGAAGGAAATGAAGTATTGTAAATAAGGCATGACAATATAGATAGCATGATCACCGGTCAACCAAAATCGATCAAGAAAAAAGTGAAAAAAAATGAAAAGAAAACGAAGGAAGAAAGAAAACCTTTAAGTTATTGTACAGGAACCCCTTTGTGTTCTTAAGATGGAACAAAAGCCTGGAAGGAGTTGCAACTAATAAATTAACACCTTTTACAAGGTTTTCGGCTTCCCCTCTCCATCCATTACCATCCATGATTAATCCTGAGGTCTGTGTTTGGTACTTCAAGAGAGCCTTAGCATCAGTATGTACCTATGATGAAAACAAAAGGCAAGACAGAACTGAAGCAAATTCTTATTCTAATTCTTGATGCTAAAGGTACTTAAAGAGAGCCTTGACCATAGCTCAGATTTGATTTATAACTAGTAAAAGAATAAGGCCTAGAATAGAACTTCCTCCCTGTTAAATAGCAATTAAACTATTTTCATTTTCTTTGATAAAAGTGAATTACTTCCACCCTTTCCATTGAACAGAAGAATTCATACAATGGTGCCAAATAGCTGGCATGAGACCTAACTTTTTTTACTTGCAATAACATACCTCAACAAACAGCTTGAAATAATCAAATTCAAACCAACTACAAGTCTGGCAAATCGCATCTAATCAAATCCTTTATTTTGAACTTGGGATCAGCAACAATGTAAAAAGAAAGTCGCAAAAACTGCTTGCTTAATTCTTTTGTTACAATTGCATTCCAACTTAAAATTAAAATGACTGCATTAATTTACATTTCAGCAATTCTAGAAACCGTTATTTTTACTAACTGCAATTGAATGACAAATATAAATAACATGGTAAAAACCGTTAATCGTTTAAAGAAGGAAAAGGATGGGTCCTTACCCACCCGATTAGTAAATTGTAAGAAGAGAACAATAATACAATGAGATGCTCAAATATGTACAATATGTAGTACAACATATATTGAACATACCTTAATTACAAGCTCGCTTGTTGGACAGATAATAATAACTCCAGTGCCATTCCTTGGAGAGAAATGTTGATTACACAGCATTTCTACAGAAGGTATCAAGAAAGCAAGGGTCTTCCCAGTGCTTCTCATAGCCACAGCCATGACATCTTTACCGCCCAACAATGGGGCTATGGCTCTTGATTGGATCTACAATTCCAAAAGAATCATTAAGAATAACAATCTTAGATCTGATACAATACCTGTACCAAAATTACTACAGCAACAGATTATACCAGAACTGCAACAATCAGTTTGCAAGTCCGCAGCCAACTGACTCACAAAATAATCTTGAATATATACGTGTATCACCATCTGGATAGAGTACGTATTATTACAACAAAAAGGTGCAGAGGTCCTTTTTTCTCTTTTAGCTGTGTATCACCATCTGGATAGAGTACGTATTATTACAACAAAAAGGCGCAGAGGTCCTTTTTTTCTCTTTTAGCTTAAGCTCACTATCATGAGCTGCATTGTTTTTTCTTTTTGCTGTTACAAAACCATGTAACAACCTTTTATCAATGAAATGGGAGCATGATTTCTATTTTTTCTCAAAAAACAAAAAGGTGCAGAGGCAAAGAACCAACATAGCAAAAACACTTAACCCAAACAGGTGCTGTCCTGTGTCCAAGGTCAGAGAGGGGACCAGCCTGACAGACCTTGATACAACTTAGAAACAATCAATGATATGCATTGGATACAGTCGCACAAGTACCTTTTTGACAGCTCCTTGCACAAAATTTGACTGGGCCAAAGTAGCCCAATATAGGAACATGTTAATAATCTCACTTCTGAGCCTTTCTCCCTCTTTACTCTTTTCCTTCTAATTAGTCAACTTTTAATATTTTTAGGGTCCATTAATGACTGGTGGCACGTGTCCCCTAACTTGAGAAGCACTAAGTTGGCTTTGGGC
>CAXKVR010000453.1:5000-37631 GCA_964058845.1 Carex sylvatica
GTGGTGCTCCTTCCTGTTTCAAATATGCTCCTCCTTCCTGCGTCAGATGTGCTCATCCTTCGTGCTTCAGATGGCCCTGTTTGAGATCTGCTGTAAGATCCCCTTCCTGACCTTCTCGACGACGATGGTCCGGCCTCTGCCTGTCTTGCTGCCTCTTCTACATTAAAAGTACAACATGTATTAAATTCTAAATTTATCTTGGACAAATATTTCTAATTAGTTGATCAATTGTACCTGCTGCATTCCGATCAATTGTCTTCCGATGAGCCTGATGTCTGAGTCTTCGACCCTGCATTTTGTCCATTTCCATCGGTATGCGGTTGTGCCGTCTCCTTCCTTTTTTGATCAATCTGCTCTCAGGTTTAATTTTAGGGCCGTTGTATTTAGGCCATTCATTTTGGTTGCCTTTCGATTCGAAACATGCACTCCATGTTTGTTCCAGTATTGACGAACTGTACAAGGGGCTGACGTATAAATTTTCATCATATTTCATTTCTCGGACCACTGCTATGAAATGAGAACATGGTATACCGGTCAATTGGGGCTTCTGACATTCGCACTCAGCCTTATTGTTATCCCTGACAACAACTATATACCCGAAATCTCTACGGGTATACTCAAGTCTTGGCTAATTACGCCTTGCAGGAATTTTTTCACCCCTAACCATGACCTCAAAAACCCCAATGTATCTACCGTAAGGAACCACAGTCATGTTCAGAGATTTATTGATACGCTTTTGGAATAACTCACTTACCCTTTCAGACCACAACTCACCTTGTTGAAGTCTCATTGAAGCTTTGTTCCGCCGTTCATAAAACCAACTATTTAACTTATAAAACGTGTCCTCCACAATCGCTGCAACCGGCAAGCGTCGACTAATTTTGAAAACGGCATTCAGTGACTCCGACCCATTTGTTGTCATTATTTCACATCGGTGACCTCCGTCCATTGCTTGATACAGTTTCTCTGGACATGGTAGCTCGTCTTCATCGTTAGGGTCCCTCTTACCCACCTTGTTAAGGTACTCGATAGCCTCTGGACAACCAACTTCGAAGTCTTCAAACATCTCCGTCAACCTCCTAGGTTTGCATTTGTTTACTCCAATTTTGAACCTATCACTGACATCTCTGTTTCGCCCCACGTGCTTGAAGAGGTTCTCGACAACATGTTGAGAACAATACCGATGGACACATTGGTCGGTAAACTCATTCCATCCGAGAAGTGAACTCTGAAACATGGATTTAATCCCCAAATGTCTATCCGAAATGACACAAAAAATGATTATCTCCAATTACTTCCAATCGCAACCATCTCATAAAAAACCCCCAGTTTTCTGCGTTTTCTTTCTCCACAATTGCAAAGGCCAATGAAACTAATTGGTTCTCGGCATCGTACATACATGCCATTAGCAGCCTACCTTAGTACCGTCCAGACATGAAACAAGCATCGATACTAATCACTGGTTTGAGGAACGGCAGCGCTGCAATACAAGACCCATATGCCAATGCGGCTTGATTGAAATACCTGTCAGTTTCTCCGTCAATAGGTGTCGAGGTCACACAATATTTGGTTCCCGGATTATTTCTTTGTATGGCTTCCAAAAGTGGAATAAGCAAGTTGTACGAGTTCTCCCAACTACCAAACAGATTTGCAATAGCAAGCTCACGGCCTCGCCATAATTTGTTGTACTTAGGTGTTACATTTTTGTACTCTTTTTTCACCACATCGTGGATATGATTTATAGTCGCGCACACATCCTTTCTAATTGCATCATCAATTGATAGGGCAATCATCTCTGCAGTAAGCTGACGATGATCAGCACGTGTTGCTGGTACTTTGCATACATGAGGCATTGCTTGTTTGGTAATAATCCAAGATCCTGAAAGGCCGTTAAGCTTCGCGGATAACTTGAATTTGCAAAAATTATCTCTACACTTTATAGTTAAACGTTTAGTTTCGCTTTTAGAAACCAAACATTCATAATTATTTCTGATATGAAACTCATTTATTGCCACCCTTAGAGCCGCTTTCGACTCAAACACTTGGCCTTTGGCTAATGGATTATCGAATGTTCTGGTTGAGCTGCTAAAAAAATCGATATCCGTAGGACGAAAACCGGATATGTCATTGAAACTATCAACTGGATGTCTCATATCATCCCGACCAGTTATCGAGTTACGTGATTCACGGGACTGTGATTGTGACCGTCTGATTGCTCTAACGTCATTGTCGGAACCTGATGAATCATCTGAGAGCATCTCATCCCCGCTCTCCAAACTGTCATCATCAATCGCATCCACAGGTGGTACAAAATCTTGAATCGGTACTGGTTTACGAACCCGACTGGTACTGGGTCGGAATCGAGTTATGGGTTCAGGATTCTGACTGGTACTGGGTCGGGATCGAGTTATGGGTTCAGGGTTCCTACTCGTACTGGGTCGAGATCGAGTTTCAGGTATCTGACTGTTCATATTTGATTGGGAATTAAAACCAGTATGGTTCGGTTCTAATTCTACAAATAACTCTAGAACCGGGACCCTTTGTGGAAAAGATGCCAAAATTCCTAAAATCATTTCGAACGATTGCTGGTTTGTTATTGGTACCAATTGATAGTCACGTTGGCCATCGGTAGACATGTTAAACCTGTCTTGGATTTCCATATTTGCTTCACTAACGGTATACCCAATCAGTTTATAAATCTCATTTTGGAGATAATCAAAGTTATGCTCCATGGTTATAGGTAATGAGTATTTAGGTCGGGTGCTGTAAAAAACCCCGTCATCATTGTACAGGATTTCTCCTCCAACAAAAATTCTCACACAGATGACGGTCATTTTTTGTTTTGATTCGTCTGAATAACAAACTACAATTTTAAAACCACACCTGGATAAAAAATAATAAACTACTATTTATAACAAATTAAATAATAAGTAACATAATTTGTAAAACTAAATAATTTACAAATTAATAAAAAATTACCTTTTTCTTTTTTCTTTTTTCTCTTCCTTTATCTTTGCCCGAGTGTCTTCCTTTCTCTCCGTCTGAGTGTGATCGTGTGCTTCGTATCTATAATTAAAAAAAAATTAACATAATTTCAAAAAAATCTATATAGATAAAAAATATAGATAGTTAAAAGAAAAAATATAGATAGCTAATAATTTACTAATTTATTTTTGTATGAATGATTAAGTACGAAGGAGTAATTTTTATGATGTTTTAAAAAAATTTAAGTACAAGTCATTGAAAAAAAAATACAAATTTAAGTACAAATTTAAGTACATATTGAAAAAAGTACTAATTTATTCCCTAAAAAAAGTACAAATTTAAGTACAAGTCATTGAATTTTTTTTGTCATTTTTGGAAATATATTTATTCAGTGGAAATTATTGAACACATTGATCCTCGTTTTATTCTTCAAATAATTTGAAGAATATTTTGAAAAATAAAAAATCTACATATTAAGATGAATAATAATTTAATAGTTAATCTGGTCGATAACAAGAAGTCATTTCTTCTAAATGAAAAATACAGCTATAAAAATTAATACAAATTAATTAAAATATTTGAATGTATTAAAAATCTAGTTACTGAAATATTTTAAAAATTAATAAAGTTTTAAAAAATAATAACTTACATAATTTTATTAATAAAAAAAAAACTTACTTTTTTTTTCGTAGAGTCTGAAATTCTGATTCTCCGTCAGAGTAGTATGAAATCTGCTGATTATATAACCAATCGATATGAGATTTCCGCTATTCCATTAACCGGAATATAATAATTAATTCTGATTTTCGGTCCACTGTTAACCGGACCTAAACTTTATACCAAATTTCCGGTCCACTGTTAACCGGACCAAAACCGGTTAACCACTAACCGGAATAATCAAATATTTCCGGTTAACCATTAACCGGTTCTTTTCAACTGGTCCGGGAATTGATTAACCGGAAATATTTGATTATTCCGGTTAGTGGTTAATCGGTTTGAGTAGAAATCGAATTTTGATAAAAATTCGAGGAGTTTCCATAATTTATTAATATTTTTGGATATTTATAAAAATTTCGGGAAATAACCTCCTCCCATGTGCTTCCCCCGCACCAGCCTCTTTCCTCGGTTTAATCTCACTGTAACGCTTTCTAGGATGTTCATAGGGAAGTTTTTTTTAATAATCCATATTTAAAAAAGTGTTTTTTATGAAACCAATATATATATATATTTTATATAAAAATTATAAGGACTGAAATATCATTTCAGTTTTTTTTTTTTGAATCGAATTGTCATTTCGATCCTAGTCATTTTCACAGATTTTGAAAAAAAAATACGTTAAAAAATTATAAAAGTACCTGAGACCGAATTACCATTTTGGTTAAAAATAAATAAATTCGGGACTGAAACATGATTTTTATAATAAAAAAGTAATCAAATTGGTTTTATACAAATCTTTTTTCTAATTATGATTTATAAAAAAAATTGTTTACAGGGTTCGGTTTTAATTAGTTTTAAATCGAACGAGGAAGTTTAAACTATAGAGTTTGATTTTTCAGTTTAAATATTTATTTTTTGATTTGAGCAAATCTAGGATGTGATGTGTTAACTAAAAGAGTTTGGTGAGCACAACTCTAAAAGTATATCGAATTGACTTCAAATGTCGAATCCAAACTGTTCAAATTCATGTATTTCATGAGTGATGCATACACATGTAAATTTTTGAAAGTTTCGAGTTTAATTGCTACAAAGTCAAGCGGTCATAAAAATGATAAAAATTGAATATATAAAATAACTTATAAAATATTTATTTCTTTGACTACTGGACCTCGTAGCAAATAAACTCGAAACTTTTATAATTTTGCATGTACATGCATCACTCATTAAGTATATAGATCTGAATGGTTTGGAATCGACGTTGAAGTCGATCCGATATAATTTTAGAGTTGTGCTCACCAAACTTTTTTGGTGAGAAAATCATTCCTTAGCTTTACTCTTTTGATTTTATTCAGTTTATAAACTTTAAAACTGGTTGGACCTAATCCACCGAACCCCACCCCAATCATTTAATTGAAATTGCTGAATAGACAGAGGTAGGGGTCTGCTTTCGGGTAGGGACAGGGCGGACCGGGCATATCTGGGATCGAGCACAGGTAGGAATCGGGCACGGGTATCACAGATAGACGGGTACCATGGGCTGAGTATCACAAATTATTTTTAAAAAAATTGTGCCATATCCGTCGTATCTTTGAGGGACAGGGCGGTCCGTGTAGAGACAGGCTGAGAAGGTCCTTTTTTTTTTCTTTCTGTTTTTTTTACGGTGTTGTACGAATATTATTACGTATTTATAATTTGACTTTTAAAATCAGAATAGTTTAATATCAAATAGTGTATATAAATAAATAAAATTTGTAACTTATATATAAAAATTATTCATGCGAAAATTTGTATATTAATTCGGCTAAGTAGAAATGTACTTATTTATTTTTTCACACGAGTCATTTTATTTTATTTTCAAATTTTCATTCTAATTATATAGTTTCATAATTTATTTATATCTAGAAATTTTTAGTTTATATTTTAAATTGATAATATATTTTCTAAACGTTCATTTTAAATTGATAATATATTTTCTAAACGTTCATTTATTTTTAATAGGTTAAATTAAAAAACCAAAAATAAAAAAAAACAGAATTTAAAAAACAGAAATAAAAAAAACAGAATTTAAAAAACAGAAAAAAAAAAAACAGAAATTAAAAAAGCAGAAATAAAAAAAACAAAAGAAAAAACAGAAATAAAAAAGCAAAAGAAAAAACAGATATAAAAAAACAGAAATTAAAAAATAAATCCAACATTTTGAAAAATAAATCTAACCTATTCAAAACAAATATAATTACTTCACATATTCAAAAAAATAAATCTAACAATTTTTTTTAAACTATTAAAAATAAATTCAACATTTTGAAAAATAAATCTAACCTATTCAAAACAAATATAATTACTTCACATATTCAAAAAAATAAATCTAACAATTTTTTTTAAACTATTAAAAATAAATCCAACATTTTGAAAAATAAATCTAACCTATTCAAAACAAATATAATTACTTCACATATTCACAAAAATAATTCTAACACATTATTTTAACCTATTAAAAATAAATCCAACATTTCAAAAATAAAATCTAACCTATTCAAAACAAATCTAATTACTTCACATATTCACAAAAATAATTCTAACACATTTTTTTAACCTATTAAGAATAAATCCGAATTTCAAAAATAAAATCTAACCTATTCAAAACAAATCTAATTACTTCACATATTCAAAAAAATAAATCTAACAATTTTTTTTAACCTATTAAAAATAAATCCAACATTTCAAAAATAAAATCTAACCTATTCAAAACAAATATAATTACTTCACAAATTCACAAAAATAATTCTAACATTCTAGAAAAATCCAAATAAATTGAAATTTATGTCAATTATGTGTATTTTTGAATGCTCTACATTTTGGTGTAATTACTTTTGCAGTTTGGTACTTGTAACAGTTCAGACTTGTTGATTTACCAGCAGATGTCAAATGCGGCGCATGCGCTGTTAGTGTTATGATCTAGAAGCCAATTATTTATAGTTGTATTCTATGTTTTGTTCATAAAATTAAAGAATCATTTGTTCGTTGAGTGTTTAATTACATTATGAATTATTCAAGTTAAGGACCTGAGTTGTGGAACTCTATAATAATTAAGTAACAAATACTCTAAATGTCCCTAATCTTAGTAATTAGAAATGAACACTATTTACCAGTACAAGATAAGTATGTGGTTTAAATGATGATCATGTTCTGCGGATCATATGGTAATGAGTTACCAATTTAATCACATAAATACCTGATGGAGATCAGGAGATTGGACATGACCCAAAATGAAACACAATATGGATTGTGTTAGTGTCATTAATGTTTCATTTGTGTCTTGAATTATTTGGTATGAGATGACTATTTTTTCTACATGAGATTTATGTGTCTGTAGATATTGTCCAATGCTGACCATAACTGGCAGCTATACATATAATATCTCAATATATATTTCTTGTGCGGAGGAAAATATATTTATCAAGAATACTAGTGTACCTCATATTTTATAAATGAGTGATGATATCTGTGGGCCCCTTGAAGGAGTAATAAAGTATGCATGCAATTATGATCAAGTAGTTGATCATTATTTACTAATTACTTGGAATCAAGAAAGGAATAAATTTGCAAGAATGACACTCTCCTGCCTTGAATTTATTCATGATATCATGTGACACGTGAATTGACACAAGCAATTAAATATTATTTTAGGATCGTGATATTGATTGGTTCATATTCTCTTTATCGATTGAGTAATTATAATGCATATTGCTAGATGCCTCTTATAATTTTTTTTTTGAAGGACAATGTACCAAAGGCACTGTCAATTCATTGATGTAAAAAAGGTTATTTACAGAGGATGCCTCTTATAATTTATATAATTAAAATTGAGTTTTGATTTTATTGTCAACACGATATAGATCCTACGAGATCACACCCAAGAGAGAAAGCGAAACAAATAAAAGTATCATGAAGATGACCACCTTGATCTTAAAATATATTTATTACATGTAGGACATGATATATAAATTTATTTTCTAACAAGAATTGAGCGGAGACAATTAACTATAATAATTGTTGAGTGGGCCGAAAATTAGCATAAATGGCAAAAACGAATTTGGAAAGTGAGAAAGGGCCCAAGTCCATTTGAATTTATGATTTTAACATTAAATGAAAGAGTCCATTTAATGTAGGCTTGGAAATAAAGTTGGAAGAGAAAAGCATCTAATGAAGTGTCCATTGAATGACAAAAGTAACTTTATAATGTTGCTTTATGCTCATGCTTCATCCTAGCCATTCATTGTGGTTAAGATGATTAAAGCAAACCCTAGGCAAGCATTATAAATACTACAATTTTCTCTTCCCAAATCATAACTTTTCATTCACATCTTTTACTCTCTCTTTTGCTTTCTTGGAGGCTACGAAAGAATAAGAGGAGATTTGAGAGATACAACCATTTTCATCCACCATTTTGCTCATGTTGAGTAGAATATTTCTACACTAAATTAATAGTTAATTGAAGGGTAGAAACTAAGATTAAGGTTGATCCTTGATTTAGTATCTCTAGCAAGAGAAAAACAAGGATTTTGTTTAATCTCGGGTGGATACTTGTGGAGGCTTTCTAGTTTGGAGGCAACAACCCTACATCTCAAGTCCCTACTTATTGGTTTAGAGACCAAGATTTGAGGTATAAAATTTGAACAAGTTAAATCGCTAAATAAGGTTCATAATTAGTCAAATAAGTAGATCTATGTAGGTTTCTTTTGGGTTGAATTTTTGAAATTTGCTCTTGCATGAAACCAATAGTTCCTTCATGCGCTGCATCATGCGCCGCATGGACTAATGCGGGGGTATTTTTAAATTATATTTTTTTACAGTATTAATAAAAATGGTCATTTCCTTGGATATACATATATATACACATGCGCGGTCGAAGGAACTTTACTCGGCCATTTTTATTAATACCCCTTAAAAAAATAAAATTTTAACAATACTCTTTTTTTTTTTTATTACTACCCCGTCCGCCAGGGGCCCAGGCGGTCCACTACCCCAAGGAAACTGCCCCCCCCTGGGCGGTCCACTACCCCAAGGAAACCGCCCCCCCTGGCGGTCCACTATGAGTATATTTCTCCTCTGCCTCATTCTCTCTCTTCTCTGCCTCATTCCGAACCAAACATAATTCGCGCCCGTCTCCTGTAACGACAGGTATTATTTTGTAAATTTTTTTTAATTATTACTAATTAGTCAATTACTGTAGTATTAATTAGGATTAATGTAGAACTGTAGCATTACTGTAGCATTACTGTAGCAACAAGTAATTTTTTTTTTAATTAGCCATTTATTATTGTGCTCGTTATAATTACTAAACAATTATTATAATACTTATAAAATTATTTTTTTTAAATGTAGTTTGTTAAGTAAAAGATGTTAGTTGCACTGTATATGGGCGGCAAGCTACAAAAGGGTGTAGATGGCGTGTATTACACGAAAGACGCGGCATTTGGCTTCGAGGTTAATGAAAATACCACATTTCGAGAACTGAAGTAGATAATATACGAAAAAACTGCTGTAAACCCCAATAGGTATGAAATAGAATTGGCTACACGGATTGACAACTTACAAAGGGGTGGGGCGGGGGGTAGACCTTACTTTGTGAGGTTTCTAATAACAGATGTGAATTTGTGGAGAGTTGTGTACACTCAATTTGAGTCTAGTGGGGTCTCCGTAATGGACATACATTTAAAGAGGGTTCCCCGAGTTGGGGCTGGACCTTCTAGTGCGGCTGGAGCTAGACCTTCCGGTTATGACAACCCGGGGTACCACCACCACTCCCCTTATGACAACCCGGGGTACCACCACCACTCCCCTTATGACAACCAGGGGTACCACAACTCCCCTGAAAATACTGAAGATACTGAAGAGTTACCACCACTACCTAGACAGACACCCATAATCCCTAGATTTTCAACTATGCCAGAGTCAGGACCGGTACTCGTTAATCAAACTGATATTGATATTAATGTTGATGCTATTGATGCCATACCAGAAAGGGAAATGGAAGGAATTTGGGAATCCGATGACTTATCAGATGGCGATGCAATTGCACCAGGTTTATCCAGGGAAGAAAAATTCCCAATTAGAGGTCGGGAAAATAAGCATCCGGTCGCCACATTCAATGATACCACAGCTTTTGAAGAGGCAGACATTAGTTATTTTGGCCCTCGTGTTGTATACAATGACGAACTTGCCCTGGGGCAACTTTATACCAACATAGATGAACTTATAAAAAAAATCTACGAGACTCATGTTCACGGCAACTGGGAATGTAAAATACACAAAAGGGATCGAACAAGGTTAGTTGTGTTATGTAAAAATCACCCGCGGTGCGAGTTTCGCCTTTTTGCAACCCCTGCAGGTGCCGGAGAAGCATGGATGATTAAGAAGTGTGAACCACCCCATACATGCAAGTCTGCATCCACTAGGACATACCATTCACAGCTGACGGCATCACTAATTGCCGATGCAATTGAGGAAGACATTAAGGAGGATCCATCCATGAGCATCAAGGCGGTGGCTAGAACCGTCAGACACAAATACAAATATGTAACCCCAAAATACAACAGGCTGTGGAGAGGTCGTGAACTTGCAATTTGCAGAATATTCGGTAGTTGGAAGGATTCATACGGCTATCTGGCACCATTGCTCCAGGCCATGGCAAGTACAAATGTCGGTACTGTATATGAGAGGTGGCATGGCCCCTTTTTTGATAAAAAAGGAGTGCTAATAGAGGGAGCTCAACAATTCAAGGGCATAGCATGGGCTTTTGGTGCTTGTATCCAAGCTGTGCCATACATCAGACCTGTTATCAGCATTGATGCATGCTTCATGTCTGGCCGTTATGAGGGGAGGTTATTGTTAGCATGTGCATATGATGCTGAGAACCAGTTGTTGCCTTTGGCATTTGCAATTGTTCGTAAAGAGGATGGTGAGAACTGGGGATTCTTTATGCAGTTTTTAAGAAGACGGGTGATTGGGGAAGGAAAGTTTTTCTGTGTGATATCAGACCAGCACAAAGGAATAAAATTTGTGTTTGATCGTGAAGATTACGGTTGGTCAACACGTACTGGTGAGTGTGTGCACAGGTTGTGTATGAAACACGTTGCGGAGAACCTTTCCAAGGCAATCGGAAATGACAAGTGGGTTCTAGAAACATTTAGACGAAATTGCAGAAAGAAAAAGCCGAGAAGAGTGGTAGAGATGAGTCGCAGTTTTGCAAAGGTATATATATTACAGTTGTTTACATATATTATTGTATTTTTAGACGACGGTTTTTTAGTACAATTGTTTACTTATATTATTTTATTTTCTTATTTTTCTGTAGTACATGCCACAGGCAAATCTCTACTTAATGAAGGTCGGCAAAAATAATCCCCGAGATGTCAATGAAGATGCAGCATACGAGAAAATATATCAATCTCGTGATGGAGGTTGGCGTTGGGGAATTATGACCACCAACGGGTCCGAGTCGCTGAATGCAGTATTCAAGCAAAGCCGGATGTTACCTGTGGCTGCAATTGTAGAAGACACATTCTACAAGTTAAATGCCTGGTTTCAAGAACGGCGTGCTAAGGCCGCAGAATTAATAAGAATGAACCAGTCATTTTCAACAAGGGTGGAGGAGAAAATAAGACAACACAGGGACAAAGGTGCAACTATGAACGTGATCCCGATGGAAAATGATGGTACAAAATTCGAAGTGCAAAATCCAAATGAATACGTTCCTACCAGCCGCAAACCAGATGGCACTATGGAGTTTGTGAAGAGGGCTTGCAAGTACGTGGTTAAATTCGGAGATGCCAGGACGGTAACCTGTACATGCCAAGGACCCCAACTAAGTCACATACCCTGTAGTCACGTGATGGCGGTATGCCGAGTGAGAAACTACTGTGAGGATCACTATGTTGCTGACATGTATCGTATCGATTACCTTGCTTCCACTTGGGGTGGATCTTTCCATTCTTATCCCGGTCAGCATGAGTGGCCTGCATATGTCGGTGATAGAATACTTTCTTTAGAAGAATGGATAAGAAAGGGGAGAAGGAAACACAAGCGTGTTGTAATGACCATGGACGAGATGGGCAGTAGGCGACCGTCGGGAAATCGAGCTCGTCGTTCTGTTTCTGAAAGGCGCACAGCAGGTTTTTTTTTTTTTTTGTATAACACTAATTTATGATTTTATTATAGTAGTAACTGAATTGTATTGTTATGTCCAGATGCCATAAACGCACACAATGAAAGAGAAAATGCTAGAGTTGTTGCTAAAGCAACTGGTAGAACACACCCCCTGCGAGACAATCATCTAGTAGCCAAGCATCTACAAGTAATGCTGCACCTGCCGCTGGTACAAGAAAATCTGGTCGTTTTTTAGGTTTATTCGCACGTCGGGCCAGATGAAGTTTTTCACTCTATTGCTAGTGTGAAAATAAGCTACGAACTTTAATTGTATTTCATAACTTTAGTTGTATTGTTCAATTTTAGTTGTATTGTTCAATTTTAGTTGTATTGTTGATGAAATATATAAGTTATAACTTAGATGAGACGGTTCCGATATAATTACTTAGTTTTAAAACTTGGTTAGTTATAATTATGTTGTAACTAATAACTTTTTTTTGACGCCCGCAAATAAAAATCACGAAATGTAAAGTGATAACAACATAAAAGTCATAATAAAAAAAAGTTAATAGTACAGTCCCAAACATATAATACTACAGTCCCAGAGTCAAAATACTGCAGTCATAACTAAAAAAAAATAATAATCTGCCTTGTTGTTTCTTTCCGGAGGGATCCCACCTATCAGCTGCTTTGCCTTTGCGATCCCTGTGTGGCTGCTGACGCCTCTGTATCTGGCTCTGCGGACTAATATCTCCTAAGTCGTCCTCTACACCCTCCTCTCCCATATCCTCCTGAACCTCTGTATACATGTGATGCATACCTGTGCCATCTCCCCATGGATCAAATGGTAGAGATGACTGTGCATCGGCCGGCTGTGTACGCAAGTACCATGGATCTTGCCCCCATGTTGGAGGATACGTGGAAGGAGGCGGTGCGCCAAATAATGCAGAGGCAAAGCCATCTACATTCTCCCATGTACTCCCACCTGCCTCGTAGTCGTGCTCCATCGTATCTCCATAACGTGGTCGGTGGGAGCCTATCACCTCTGCATCTGTACATACCGGGGACAGGGCATCCACGCTAAACTCGGCATCGGCACCCCAACGAGGTGCTCCATCCTAAATTTAAATAACGTTAGATTTTCTTCATACACAGAACTCTGCAATAAACAATATAAACCGGTAACTGACCTGGCCAAGCTCTGTCGGAACTCCATATTTATTTCTATAAGCGTTCCATCATTGGGTATTCAACACCCAGTCGTGGAACTCCCAACCTGTGGTATCACCTGCATAATTGAACGTTGACTTAGTTAGAACAAAGAATCGGAGGAAAATAAAATGATTGTGTGTGTCCTACTTTCAATATTAACCGAGTAATTACCTGAAGGAGGTGGCGGCATCTCATCGGCGTAGACAGGGACTCGTTCATGATTCGGATTTCGCGGTGTATCTTTTATCTCCCTCCAATTGATGTTCTCCCCAGCATCGCGCAGCATGCCAACTAGGCGCCCATCCCAACCACCTCTCTCCACGACTGGTGCACTGTGCTGGAGCATTTGACATCCTATGGCACGCCAAGCATCCTTCGCCATGCAGGCTAGACTGTGTCCAACTCCTCTGATGGCTGTCAATACCTGCACACAACATATTTTCATTATTATGAAAATAAGAAGTGTAATTAAAATTTATAATTTTTAATTAAAGTAGGTTTAAGTATTTACCGAGTGAGCATTGACCGGACCCTAAGGCATGTAATTCCTAGATGAATCCATCAGTCTACGTCGAAGGATGTCGCCATAATGACCTGTAAGGTAGACTGACGACATGCCGTATCTCTGAAACCACACATCATATCTCAAAGACCCGGGACCAATACCCAATGACTCAGGAGGTGGTGGACTCCATAAGTGCTGATCCGGATGTCGAGCCCAGTCATACTCCAGGCTGAAATGCTGGCTCCAGTCGACTTTGGGCTTAGTATGCGTCGTACTGCAAGTACAATTAATTAGAAAAATGGAAAACATTGACAATATTAAAGTGATAATAAAATTAAGTACATAGTACTTACTTGTGGAACTTCTCAGTATCATCCTTACCCATCAGCAGGTACTCCGGGATGAAAGCATCTAACCCAAACTGTCGAGACACCCGATCGGGATAGTGGTACTCCACTATCCAGAAACAAACGACCGGTCCCTGGTAATACCAGAGTGATCTCTGCTGTAATGTGAGCTGACTCAGAAGCCTGTGCTGATAGAATGGACGATATGGAAACCAATCGATACTCTCATCTACGAGCATCTGGAGCTGACCCCGGACATAAGAAACCCCCCTACCAGTCTCCTTATAGCTGTGGTGAAGGCCCTATATGGCACCATATGCGGGACATCTATCTGAATCAGGCACTCCCCACCGGAGAGGTGGATCTGGTATAACTGGCCGACATACCGGCAGATGTGACCACGACCAATGCTGGAGCAAAAGAAGCGGTCCGTGAAGCTGCTTGTTCCTCACCTGAAATTTTAACTTAAAATAAGAACTCGATATTTATTCAACCTTAAATAACAACGTATTTTTAATAACAAAATTAGTACAGACTTACCAGACAAGCATGACACAGGGCTCTGTATAAGTGGGCGAGAACAGCTCCACCCCAGTTCCACCTCGATGGAGAAAGCATGTCCTTCAAAAGAGAGAGAAACATAATCGGGACCGCGTCACCGCTGGAGTCCACGAACATGACTGCCCCACACAAATCTAGCACATACGCCCTAGTATACCTACAATATAAAATAATAGGTTATTTTACATAGTTGACATTATTGTTGAATTAATAAGTTATTTTAAAGGGTGTAATGGTACCTCAAGACCGCATCATCGTCGGTAGTCTCAGGATGTATCCGATTCTGGAAGAAGTGAGAACGAAGTGCCACCAAAGAAATACAGTAACCAGAAAACCATAAGTCATCCTCATCCTTCTTCTTCTTCTTCAATTTCTTCTGCAGATTCTTCGGATGACACCCCAGCAACTCCGGTATCATCATCTGCAGGTCTGGATGGTCTGAGATGCCACCTATGGGGACACCATCGATAGGTAAACCCCATACGGCGCTCACATCAGCAAGTGTGACTGTCATCTCTCCAACCGGAAGATGAAATGTATGGGTCTCAGGTCGCCATCTCTCGGCTAGACCATGCATAAGAGATACATCGATCTTACTCTGCGGCATGGTGGCAATCTGATACAACCCAAGATTAATGAGGCATCGCTGCATCAATGGATGTGTAACAAACGGAATCTCTGACCTGCGGTGCCTCACCGTAAGCATGACATCGTCCTGTATTTATTATCAATTTGTGAGACTCAAATCGTGTCATTTTTTAGTACTATTTAACATTATGTATAAAAATCACGTACCTCAATAGATGCCAACGAGACACGGTGCTTAACATGATGGGTCCATAGAAGAGGACTGAAAGTGTCAGGATCATGCCAACCATCTCTACGCCCGGTCTGAGATGACGGACCCGCTCCAGTCGGATCCTCAAATTCCGCTCCAGCCATATCCTCATATGACTGACCCGCTCCACCCAAGGTCAGATCCGCTCCAGTCGGATCCACTGAGGATGGACCCGCTCCAGTCGGATCCACTGAGGACGAACCCGCTCCAGGCGGATCCACAGCATCTAGACCCGCTCCAGGCGCTGGTGGGTCTCTCCACCGTCTAGAAGATCTACGCATACTACATTTAAAAAAATATATATAATCAATCACAATAATTAAAAAATAGTAATTACACATATTTTTATTATCACAACAACAATACATAATATGTAAAATCAAAAGCTTGGTAAAGTAAGTTTGAGGTTGTTTAAACAGGGATAAAACGTTGGTAACGTTTTCTAAAATGTTGGTAACGTTTATATGAAACGTTATAACGTTTTAGAGAATTTCAGAACTGCTCAATACAGCTGTCTCTATTCTCCCTTAAACGTTGTAACGATTTAATTAATTATGAGCTTTAGAAATTCCCGTTTTTGATCAAGTTTGAGTCAGTGAAAAACGTTACATAACGTTTTAGAAAACGTTGGTAACGTTTTGATCAGTTAAGATAAGCTGTTAGAAAATTAAAACCCTAAATCGCATTTAGCTAAAACGTTGGTAACGTTTTAGGAAACGTTGGTAACGTTTTAGGAAACATTGGTAACGTATTAGGAAACGTTGGTAACGTTTTAGTTCAATTTAATTTTAGGGTTTAGGGTTTAGGGTTTAATTAATTCAAAAAATTGAACTATATCACATTCACAAAATTTAAGCAATTCTACCATAATAATTTTTTTATGGTTAATTCCCAATCCAAACAATTCAATAAAGCACCAAATTCGAACAATTCAATAAAGCACCAAATTCGAACAATTCAAGCAATTCAACTAATTGGAGCAATTCAACAAATTCGAAACAACTCTAATTCAACCATTATCGAGTCACAATTCAACCAATTCACCAATTCAACTAATTCAACCATTATCGATTCACTAATCTTAACCCTAACCCTAACCCTAACCCTAACCCTAAATTGAACTAATCAAATCGAAAAAACTTACATTCAAGAGAAGCTCAGTACAGTGGCGGTGCTCGGTGCAGCGGCCATGACGATACTTAATGCAGTGGTGGCACCGAGCTCGACAGAAAGTGAGCACAAAGGAGAGAACGAGAGGGAGAGGAGCGGAGCAGTGGCGGTGGCGGAGACAAGGGCGGCGACGCAATTTTTTTTTTTTTTCCTTTTTCTGGTTTGGTTCGGAGCAAGGCAGAAGGGGGGGGGGGGTTTAGGGCAGAGGAGAGGGAGGGAGGGGGCGGCTCATGGGTGGGTATTAAAGCATAGTGGACCGCCCAGGGGGGCGGCGGTTTCCTTGGGGTAGTGGACCGCCTGGGCCCCTGGCGGTCGGGGTTGTAATAAAAAAAAAAAAGACGAGGGTATTGTTAAAATTTTATTTTTTTTAAGGGGTATTAATAAAAATGGCCGAACTTAATTTTATTTCTTTACATATATATTTATTCGGCTAAGTACAAATGTATTTATTTATTTCTTTACATGAGTCATTTTATTTTATTTTCAAATTCTCATTCTAATTATATAGTTTTATAATTTATTTATATCTCAAAATTTTTAGTCTACATTTTAAATTGATAATATATTTTCTAAACATTCATTTCAAATTGATAATATATTTTCTAAACGTTCATTAATTTTTAATAGGTTAAATAAAATATAAATAAAATATAAATATAAAATATAATTAAATCAGAAAATTTTAAACAATAAATTAAAAAATAAAAATTTAAAAAAGAAATAAAAACAAAATTTAAAAAACAGAAATTAAAAAATAGAATTTAAAAAATAGAAATTAAAAAACAGAAATTTAAAAACAGAAATTTAAAAAAACAAAATTTAAAAAACAGAATTTAAAAAACAGAAATTAAAAAACAGAAATAAAAACAGAAATAAAAAAACAGAATTTAAAAAACAGAATTAAAAAAACAGAATTAAAAAACAGAAATAAAAAAACAGAATTTAAAAAACAGAATTTAAAAAATAGAAATTAAAAAACAGAATTTAAAAAACCGAAATAAAACAGAATTTCAAAAACAGAAATTAAAAAACAGAATTTAAAAAAAACAGAAATTAAAAAACAGAAGAAATTAAAAAATAAAAATTAAAAAATAAAAATTAAAAAACAGTAATTTAAAAACAAAATAAAAAAAAAAGGAAAAAAATTTGAAAATTTTGAAATAAAAAAAAAACGGGTAGGGGTAGGAGTAGGGGTACGGGTACACAGGTATAAGGTACACGGGTATACGGGTGTGGGCACTGGCACGGGCACGGACACACGGGTTCACGGATACGGACACGGGGGTATACGGATACGGATAAACCAGTCCGGGTATGGTCGGATTTTTTTTTCTGAAAAGACGTGCCACCCATTTTATACCCCTGCCCGTGTACCCGTGTACCCTACCTATACCCGGACTCAGACACAGATACCTCGGACAATGAGCACGGACGGACCGGACACGGCCTGCCTTGTGGGGTATTGTCAAACCTCTAGACAGAGGTGATATAATCCAGTTTAGACTTTAGGTGAAGAAAATGACAATGGCTTTGGGTCGTCCGTGAAATAAAGAAGTGAAAATAAGGAAAGAATAACAGTGTTATGGACCCATAACACTTGTCACTTGGACAATTAATCTAATTCAGATTGGACTACTTTTAGAATATTTATTTCTATGATTAACCTCTTATTTCTGTTCAAGAACAAATTAAAATTTACTTCGGTTATTTTAATCCAGTTATTATTCAGTTGATGAGTTTAATTCGGTCGGTTTGGTTTGATTTTTGAAAACCAAATAGACTTTTAATTTGACTATTTTTATTTGGTTCTAACTGAACCAACTCGTTGAACACTCCTACTGCTTTATGTTAATTATTAATCTCAAATTTTCAATTTGGTTGTTGCTGTTGAGAGACTTGTATTTTTTTTTGTAGTTTGCTGTATATGAATATAAACTAGTACTAGCAAGTTTATTATCAATTTTTTTATTTTTTATTTTTGTTATTATTATATAAATTTAATGTTGTTATTCTTGTATATTTGTTGGTAATATCCAATAATTATTCATTCCGAATGTGCATCTGCATTGGTAAAGATATGATTTTGAATTTGACATCAATTTAATATCCGTAGCTATTCAAAATTCTGCATAAAAAAATCATAGTAATATTATGGGTGTTCATGAGGTTAGATGCAATATCACAATAAGAACAGCGTATATTTATAAACTTTTTTATAATTTAATTGCTTTCAATTTTATAAAGAATTTCCAAAATGTATGTAGTTAGGTATCTTTCTACAGCTCTGTTTTTGACACAGACAAATCATCACCAGGACAACCAGACTGCAATTTTTTTTTTTTTTTTTTGTCAATTCCTTCAAGACTACCAAATTGACGCTCAGTACAGCATTTTTTTTCTTTTCTTTTTCCATATATATCCCCGTTTTTGTAGCTTTTAGAAATAATATTATTAGTTTACAAGTTTAAAATTATTTGTCTATTTTTTGGATGCATTCGTCCAATAATTTTGATTGAACTCATGTGTTGAGATAATTGAAAAATACTAGAATTTTTCATTAAGAACATAATTAGACTAAACGAATTTATGGAGTTGAAAAAAAAAACAGCATTTTCCAATTATTTGAATGAATGAGTTTAATTAGTATGTCATATTATACATAGATACATTCAATTGTCATATTTGGTTTAAGGATGTGTGTGCTAATTATTTTTAAAAATAGTCAAAACTATTTCCTTATTACATATAGGTAGACGTCAAAACGGATAGCATACAGATTGAATAATTATTATGTTTTATTTTTAATTTATAAATTACAGATATGAATACAAATCAGATATTAAATAAATACTAGTAAAAATATAAATATTTTTATATGTTAAAACAAAAATTGTTCAATCTCATACGATGCATGAAACTTATTATGAATTTTGTTAGTACAAATATGTGTAAACGAATACAAATATTGCAAATGAACTATATCATATATCCAATCATAACAGCAAACAACATTTTATTTGTATTTTTTGTTGGATTTGGAGGCAGCGTAACGATGTTGTATTCAGAGATCAAAGGTTGAGCTGTGCTGAATTGGAAGAAAAGATCATTTCTGAGGGGTCTTTATGGTTAAAATACTGCTAACGGGCAAGCGGGTCCAAACAGGGTGTTTATGTAGTTTTTAGTGCTTATTTCTTCTTGTTACTGTAAACTTGACAGCCTCTACTGATTCTAAAAAAAAACATTTTTTTTCTTTACAAGTTGTTAGTTAAAAAAGTGTTGCTAGTTTTGTGTCCACATTTAAAAAAATACAAAAAGGAATAATTATATGTATCCTATCGCTCAAATCAAATCCAAATCCTTATTCATATCCAAAATATTTGAATGTAAGAAATATCAGCGCATATGAATTAAAACTTTAAATACGAATGGATTATATCCAATTCGCTTACACCATCAAAATAACACACCATGGAGAGAGGCAATTAAATGATCAATAGAGAGACAAGTATAGAGCGTGCTTAAATTCATAAGGATAGCCTTTGACAAAGAAGGATGAGTTCAAAAATCTGCTAAGTCTATAGAATTATCTGGGGTAAGTGTTCGATGGATTGATTGATGAACATAATGAAAAATGGTTGAAAAGGTTGACAAAATGCAGAAAATAAATACTTGTTTGAACAAAGAAAAATTTAAGGGACCAAAGTGAAATAATCCAAGAAGATCAGGACCAAAATCAAACTCTTCATCTAATAGGAACATAGAAAGTAAAGGGCAAAAAATGTTGATGAAATTAGAGGTGGCCAGCTGGTTAAGTGCCAAACTATTAATTCAGGTGGCACCACTCTATGTTACGTCAGAGGCCGGGGCCCATTTACTAGGCCCACAATTCCTTCGTATTGATCTAACATATTCAATTAATGCCCCGCACCACCCCAAAATAAAAAAGAAACTAACAATAATAATTTATATATAAATGACATAAAAGAAGAAAGGAGACCGTTATTTTGGTGGCTCATCTATAAAATTAAATTAGAATACACTTAATCTTTCTAATTATGGTTTGATGGCTCTGTTTTAAAAAAAAAAAAAAAAAAATCAAATATTAGACCCTTAATGTCATGTCTATTTTGAATTGATCGTTGCCTCAATATATAAAGATTTGACATTTGCAAAACTGGTATAAAACTGAAACCTTCAAAACACTTGAATGTATAAAAAAATCCGATAGATCAAAGACGGATTATTCTACGCAAGGGCTAAGGAGCTTCCGGTAACAATACAATTGATGAGTTGGGTTGCCAATGGATACGGTACGGACCGGGTGATAATAATAAACAAATAGCATATAGTAATAACTTTGAGAATTTGGTGAGTATCACTTCAAAATTTTTCAGATGGCTTTAAACAACGAAATTAAATTGTTGAAATTAATCTACTTATGAATAGTACGTGTACATATAAAATTTTAAAAGTTTTGAATTAATTTAGTATAAAGTCAATCGAGAAAAAAAAAGTGAGAGCAAAACTAACGTGTGTTGTGCTAACCACGAGAGTTTGGTGAGCACAATTCTAAAAATCTACCAGATAGTTTTAAATGACGAATTTAAATTGTTGAAACTAATCTACATATGGGTGATATGTGTAATACAAAATTTTAAAAGTTTCGAATTTTTTTAGTACAAAGTCAAGTGCAAAAAAATGAATCTTTATTATTTTTTTATCGCTTGACTTTGTACTAAATAAATTCGAAACTTTCAAAATTTTGCATGCACATGCACCACTCTTGAAGTTGATCAGTTTCAAGTTTCAATAGTTTGAATTCATCATATGAAGTCAATCTAATATATTTTTGGAGTTGTATTCACCAAACCCTCTTGATAAGTACAAATCACACACTAACTTTACTCATATATTAAATACATCATGTACCTAATATAACAAAAATAAAAGATATATAATTATTATCCTATTTATAATTTTGCTTCTCATTATTTTTAAAATATAAGTTATTAATTAAATGAAATAATATAATATTATATAAATTAAATTTGTCACAAATAACTAATTACAAAACTATATAAAATATCGAATAAATTAAGTCTATCATAGATCATTAAATAAACAAATTATACGAAAATATATATATATATATATATATATATATATATATATAAGTATATGTATCAATATAATATAATTATTATATAAATATTATATTTATTAATTACTCTATAAAGTAGGTACAAATAGCTCTAACCCATACTCTTATTCAATAAATAATCACGGTCAAACGTATCACAAATTACATAGGCTTTTGGCTTACGTTTTGACTTAGATTTTTACTTGAAAATCTCACTTTTATGTTTAATTATCATAAGAAATTGTCCAATGTTGCGTTCTTTATGTTTTATTGCAAAAAACATGATTTGGGATTATTTTACATTAATTGGAGCTAGCAAGGATCAAACCAATTCTTAGGAATTGGCAGTAAACCTTGTTACTCATGATGTTTTAATATAATTTTATTTGATATTTGTTGTATCTTTTGTTTGTTCGATTGATTTTGCCCTTTATGTTCATTTTTACTTAATTTCATCTAGTCTGCTATGGTGATGACCACACCTGAAAGTTAGGCACAATTGGACTAACTAATTTATGATAAGGAGAACAAAAATACTAGATTAATGGTGGATACCTTAGCCAAAGGTGCCATTAGTTGGACCAACAAAAGTATATACGGGAGTCTTGACATTCACAGACGAATGTCGCATTGTCGTGTCTCACCATGAGGAGACCCAATAAAATTACCAAAGTATGGCGAAAAACCTAGTTAAGTGAAGTCTGAAATCTTTGAACTAATCACACAACTCATTGCATCAATTAAGATTAGGTTTAGCCGGATCTATTGATAAATAGGGTGACTATGTCAATGTGAGAGCAAGAGTTACTAAATTGGATTAGAAACCTTCAAACAACATCTGAAAACCAAATATCAAATGAGGCCTTATTAGAATAGATTGAGTAGAAACCAAAACTCTAGAAACTCACATCACCATCTTATTTATTTTAATTTTAATTTTTGCCAAATCCAAAGATGAAACCATAAATTTCCAGATTTTGTTTTTGAAAGATTGAGATCTGACCGCTCAAGGCTTTAAAACTTAATTTGCTGCGAATCGACACTCAATTGTACTTTTTGATAGAATTATACACTTGTAATCTTACTCGTATAGAAAACTAGATTATAAATTTTATTAGTTATTAGATTTTTTTCTCATTAATAAACTTAGGAAAAAACTTTCTTACCCAGTCATATCTAATAAGCAAACCAAAATAAAAAAAATCTTACCTTTACACGTCATATCGAATACGGTATCAAATTAGATAAACAGTTAAGAGTGTCATTGTGCATTGACAGTTTGACACCCCTACATTTGAAGTGTGGCTGCTTGCGTCATTTATTGAAAGGAAAAAGGCCAAAATGAATGTTCTGATACATCGATTGAAACTCTTGGTTTACCATTAATTGATTGTTGCTAAGTATACGTGCAGATGTAAATAAGCCAATTTCCAGGAAGCCAGCAAATCAAATCTCATGCAATATTTATGAAACAACATCTAATTAATTATTGTCTCAAATAATTAATTTACTATACATTCATTACTATTTTTGAATTTCTTTTACTTTTGGAATGTGTGCTAATTAAAATTTCTGAGGAAAGCAACTTACTGAAAATGGAGAATTTAGGAAAAGGAAGTGTTCAATGTGGTAAATGGAGGTGTATGTGGGGGATGGAGGTGTAGAAACTTTTAAAATAAAGAAGGCTCAATGCTCTGTCATAATTGAAGAAATAGAAGAAGAGGTATATGAAGAAAGGAACACAGTGCATGAAGAAATTGACAATGGTAAGGAGAAGGAACAAGTGATGCAGATGGCACCCGATATAGAAGGGGATCAATTTGAAGATGTGCAATTTGAGATGTATTCAGCAGATGGGCTGTCACAGGACTTACCAAAAATGCCACCAGAGAAGATCATCTGATAGAGACAGCACTTGGACTGAAGGATTTGCCAAATGGGTTGGGGTTGCTGATTGAAGGAGAAAGGCAGATCAAGAGAAGTGCAAGGATCAAGGCACAAAAAAAGAAGATCAATTATCTGGTTTTTGCTGGGAAAAGGTCTTACAAGAAAAAAAATGTAACAAGCCCAAAAATGCATCGATAGAATATCTTAAGTCTCTTAATCTGTTAGAAATAGAGCAAGCAAAGTTGGTGATACAGATGGCAAGGGTAGAGTTACAGGCTGGCATGGAGGAAGAGATGGCCAATATAGTCATGACCTAGTTATGCAGCAAGGACAAGAGAAGATCTGAGAAGGAAGGCTTTTTATTGAAGAAGTTATTTAGTTTTTTATGTTAAGTTTAAATTCAAGTTTTTGTTGTTTTGGTGCGGTGGTTATCTAAGTTGGCAATATAGATGTAAGGGTAAGGTAGGGTTATGCTATAGTAAGAAGGTGGAGTTTTATAATTTTTCTAAGTTAAAGATAGTGGTGTACCAGTGGTGGAAATATTTTGTTGAGGAAAGGTGGGTACTGGTACGATGGCATTGGAAGATCAAGGAAGTTGGAATTGTAAGATCTTTCAATAGTAATATTAAGTTATTATGGACTTTATCTCCAAAATTAAGATAATTACATGGAATGTGAGAGGGTTGAATGTAAAAGAAAAGAGAAGAGAATGGCAGTTAGGCAAACCATGTTAATGGAAAAGCCTGATTTGATTTGCTTGCAAGAAATCAAATTGGCAGATGTGAACAATACTTTAGTGATACAGACGTGTGGAAGGAAATTAAAGCAATTTGAGTATTTAGAAGCTGAGGGAACAAAATGAGGCATTTTGATAGCATGGAGTGAGAAGAAATTCAAATTGTTAAACTCTATAAAGGGATCTTATAGTTTAACTTTAGTTCTTGAATATGGAGGTGAAAAGATCCAAGTGACATCTATGTATGGACCAATAGTGGCAGCTTGGAGAAGGGACTTTTTTCAGGAAATTTAAAACAGTGTGCCAGTATGTAATATGCAATGGTTGTTGTGTGGGGATTTTAATGTGACTTAGTAAAAATAGGATAGGAATAATGTGAATAATTGCAATTGGAGGGAGATTGTCAAATTTGCTGATTTAGTAATGGAGTTGGAGCTTATAGACATACCTTTAACAGGAAAGCATTTCACATGGTCAAATTCAAGAGTCATGGCAAGATTAGACAGGTTTTTGATATCATCAGAATGGTCTGCAACATTTCCTAATTCCAAAAACAGAAGCTTTGGCTAATACTTCTTCAGATCATAATTCCATTATTTTTAAGGCAAACATAGGCTTTAAGAAGACACTTTTCTTCAGTTTTGAGAATAGTTGGTTGCAGTCAGAGCAATTTAGAATTTTTGTCAGACATTCATGGCAAGATATGGGACCTGCTCTCACAGAAGATGATCTTCATCAGAAAATTTGTAGATTACAAGTTGCAATAAAATAATGGACAAATGAGAAAATTGGCAATATTAAAGCTCAACTGATAATTTGTAGAGATTATCTTGACTGGATTGGCAAAGTAGAAGAGTCTAGAGATATCACACAATTGGAAAAATAGTTGAAAGCTGTAATTAAAAAAAAATCACCAAACTCTCTATGTTTGAAGAAGATATATGGAGACAAAGGGCCAAGATTCGGTGGGAGCTTAAAGGAGATAGGAACACAAGATACTTTTATTCTTTAGCTACTGCATCAAAGAGAACAAATACAATCAACACTGTTGAATATGAGGGTCAAGAACACAAAACTCAAGCGGCAAAAGCACATGCTTTCTGGAATTTATATGTAAAACTCATGGGTACAAATTCTGAAGGAATGCAAAGCATAAACTGGACAAATTTGTATGAAGCATGACATGATCTACAGGAACTTGCAAATGAAGTGACAACACATGAAATTTTGGAGGTATTGAAAGAAATGCCTAATAACAAGAGTCCAGGACCTGATGGCCTACCAGGAGAATTTTACAAGGAATTTAAAGATATTATTGTGCCTGATTTGGTTGTAGTGCTTAGTAATACTTTGGAAAGAGGCTTGGAATTGAAGGATCTTAATACTTCTTATATTGTGCTTATACCTAAGAAGGAAAATGCAAGAAGACCTTAAGACTATAGGCCAATCAGTCTATAGAAAATACTTTTCAAAATTCTAGCTAATAGACTGCAACCATGCATTCATACCTTGATTAAAGAGAACCAGACATGATTCATAAAAGGACGACAAATCACAAAAGGATTCTTGTATGCTCAACAGATCATTCAAGTGACAAAGGATAAAAATATTCCAATGAGCATGTTTAAAGCAGATATCCATAAGGCTTTTGATACTATCAATTGAAATTTTTTAATCATGGTCATGAAGAGTATGGGTTTTCCTGAGAAATGGCTAACCTGTGTGACAATATGTGTTTTCGAAGGAAGCTCTCAGATAATCATAAATGGTTGTTTAAGTAAGAAATTAAACTCAAGAGGGGAGTGAGGCAAGGAGATCCCCTATCTCCACTTTTATTTATGTTGGCGATGGATTTTATACCAAGGTGGTTAGACAAATTGGTACAAAATGGTGCATGACAACTACCTTTTCCTGGGATGAAGCCTTGTCTGCTCTATACAGATGATTCATTATTCTTTCTAAAACCTGAGCTAAGGCAAGCACAAACACTGAAACTAATTTTCATACTATTTTAAAAAATATCGGGATTGACAATTAGCATGGAGAAATATGAATTACTAACTTCAGTGGAAAATCATCAATTAGTACAGCAGTTGGTGGATACTCTAGTTTGCAAAAAAAAGTCTTCCCTTTCACGTACCTAGGATTACCATTGTCAGATAAAAAGCTTCCAAAAACAACATATATCCCTGTGATTCAGAAGGTAAATAGCCAACTACAAGGTTGGGCAGCAACACAATTATCAATTGTTGGTAGATTAGTATTGATCAATGCAGTATTATCATCAATTCCAACCTATTTCATGTCAGTCTTCAAGTTGCCGCAGTGGATAATTCAAGACATAGACAAAATAAGAAGAAATTTTTTTATGGAGAAAGGGGAATGGTTCTGACAGAGAAATACCACTGGAAAATTGGGAAATGGTATGAAGACCAAAAGAAATGGGAGGTCTAGGCATCATTGATCTTGCAGATTTCAATGATGCCCTTTTAGCAAAATGATACTGGTTTTGGAATAAATCAGAAAGGAAATGATGAAAATCACTGTTCATATCTGCGTATGAGTTAGACAGGCCAAGTTCCTTACTGAATTGCAATTTTTTCAACATAACCCTGAAAAGGGCATAAGCACTAAGTGATTGTTTCACAAGAAGAATTCTGGGAGATGGGACAACTATTCAATTCTGGAATCATAATTGCGGGAAAGGATTGTTATATTCAACATTTAATGAGTTATACAAGATGGCTCTTGACCAAGACATTTCATATCAAGAGATGATCCAAACACAGAATATTTTTGAACTTTTTCAGAATGAGACATATGAGAAGTTTGACAGAGAGATTATACAATTTCAAGCTTTGTTAACAGAGCAACAAAATTTAAGTAACTCACAGGAAGATGATGCATGGTGGAACTTGACTGTATCAGGTGCCTTCTCTGTCAAATTAGCATATAAGGCTTTCAAAAATACGCCAAGAGTGCTAACATCAGTGAACAAAATATGGAAACTAAAAGTATCTCCAAGAATGCAAATATTTAGATGGTTGGTCTATCACAGGAAGATACTAACAACAGAAAATTTGCAAAAAAAGGGTTGGAACATGCCTAGTATGTGCGTGCTATGTAGAGCTCAAAGTGAATCAATAATGCACTTATTCACAGAATGCAACTTCGTGCTACATACGTATCAGACAACTTTTACAAAATTTGGTCTTCGAAACAGAAACTGGAGGATAATTCTAGAGAATGAAGTGGCACATAGGTGGATCGTTAAAAAGAATGAAGATAGAAGGGGTCGAAAAATAATTCTTCTAACAATGTTTATATGTTGGAGAGAAAAATGTTCTAGAATTTTCACAGATAAGAGCAAAAGAATGGAGAAATTGATTTTGAAAGTGCATGATCAATGGAGATACCTGCATGATTAGAAGAGTTTTATATTTTATCAATTTCTTTCAATTTTAGTTTATTTTAGTTTAAAAAAAAATTCAACAAGGTTGAATTAACTTTTTGTAAAATGTAATATGGGTTTCCTTTAGAAACCATTTATCAATGAATCAAATAAGGACTTGATCCTTACTTTTTCTTTAAAAAAATATTATTATATTGAGCATCGAGGTGTTAATGAATATGGCTGATATAGATAAGACTTTTTTAACCGTTTATCCTTTTTAATCATTTAACCTATTTGTACCCTTTTTGATAAGATTGATATAGGTATCTTTTTTTCCATTAGTTTATTGGATATGATTTGAGTAAGAATTTTTTTCGTTAGCTAACGGGTAAGGGTATAGATAAAAACTATTTTGTATCAATTACCTATGTAATTATATAAAATAGAATTATATGATAATGTTTGAGTAATACTTAGTAATGGTGAAATTTATAATTTTATTTTATATAATTAGTAATGGTTAATAATTAGTGATGGTATAAAATTATTGCTCAAACATTATTATATAATTAACCTATAGTGTACTTTTGTTAATGTTTGAGTAACAATTATTGATGTACTTTTGTTATTTAGCGTCTATTTTTTGCTGTAAGAAAAATGTTAAACATATTACTTTTATTTGCATCATGTCTTGTTAACTATTTAATTAAATAATTAAATTTGTCTGAAGAGTTATTCGTATTTTTAAATTATCTTGCTTTATAAAAAAAATAATTTCGTTGGAATTGATATTTTTTTTATTTTTTTATTAGTAATGTGATTGCATATGTATGAAATGAATGAGTTTTGATTTTTTATTTGTAAATAATAAAAAGATTAATTATTATATTAGTATTATTCATTATTCACCTGCTACCATTTCAGTATTCGATAGTTTTAATGGGTAAGGGTAGGGACGTAAGGTAATGTAGGGTAAAATCAATTCTTAATGGGTAAGAATAGGGCATGAGTAAGTTCAATTCTTAGTAGGTCTCAATATGAAACTGCTTCCACTCTATTTGTATCGTACCATGCATTGACACTCCTAAATTTGAGCTTCTAAATATTTTAAATTTTAAGAAAAACTGTTATTGTCAGATATCCAACAAATTCTTGTATTAACAACCTACACATTGCCAACATTGCCTAGCGCAATTGGATAAAGGCATATGTCCTCTCACGGGAGGACATGGATTCGAGTAGTGTGTGTGGTGTGAGTACCTAAGGGCTTTAATCAATAATAAAAAAAAAAACCCTACACATTGATATTGTGTTGCTGTACGTGTTGCTTTCTTTTGTTGGATATCTTTCAATGGTCAGGTTTGAAAGGAAGACAAATCACGTGCATCTACAATCAGCTTTTGCTTTCCTAAAATGGACGTTCGAGCTTCCTCTCGCATGAGCAATCACCTCAAAAGAAAAAACGCAGTATATATATATGTGTGTGTGTGTCAACAAATTATTGCCAGCATATTTGTTCATTGACATTCATGGTCTGTTTAATATATCTTTACCACGAGAAAATCAAAATATCCACAAAAGCTTATAAATGAACGTACGGAGTTATGAAAAAACAAAACACCAAAAGATTGTCTCAATTAAAATGATTGGTGCTCATCTGTAAGAGCTCCCCTGGTTGATATTCCACTGGTAATTATGCACGTAACTTAACTGGTCAATGATCATTGTAAACCAAGGGAACCGTAACCAGGGGTTGTTGCTTATTTTACTTGCAACTAGCTAGGGAAACAACAAAATCTTCAATATATGATCAGCCATATTTCAAATACCAAATCTAAAAACCAAATCCATTGCTTTTTATAGGATTTTATAGGCAACGAATAATAAGTTGGTTTATATAAAAAGACACGATATATTCGTAAGAAGCAGTGGCCAGTATAAAAATATAAATAGCCGTTAAAATTTAATTTTACGCAAAACACAAGAGTAAACAGATTTAATATATATCAAGTAGTTAATATCCTTGATACAAAATTTTGAGTCGACACACCGAACTTGAAATTTCCTATATGTATAGGTGCTAAACTTGAGTAATTAGTTTAGTTTAGCTCCTAGAAAATTTATTTGGGCTTTTTAGATAAGTTTTGGGCAATGAATAATTTGGTATAAACCTTGTAATTACAGTTTCAATATTTTCAATGAAAAGGGCATGTTAATTTATGCCTTTTCTAAAAAAAAAAATCAATCAAAAAAAACTTGAGTAAGTTTGCAATCTGGTATCAAGGTCAGTTGAATTGCTAGTAAAGGAGATTTAGTACAGAAAATGGTACATCCTTATATATCAACATTGCATATATATATATATATATATATATAGGCATTTGAACCCTCCTCATATATATATGTTTCTCTTTGTTTCGTCAATTTCGTTCTAAATTTTTAATTTTTTTAGTGTGACATTTGTTATCAAAAGTGCTGCCATATGCACCTGCTATCATTTTCAATTTCTTAAACATATATAATGTAAAATTCCAATACAAGCAATTATTTGCTTGATCCTTATTTTTACTCAAAAAATAAAAAATAAAAAATAAAAATGTAGAATACTAAAAAATGTGATCTGCATGCTTGACTAATTTATGACAACTGAAATTTATAATTATGATTTCTATGTTATAATTGAGACACTAGCCATATAATGAATTCAATTGTAATCAGTGGCGGACCTAAGTGAAATGAATGAAGGTCACAGACTTCCATTTTTATCTTGGTAGCTGTTACCAAGCTTTAAAATAAGAAAATTGACTCCCATTTTATTAATTTTTTTTTTGGTATTTAGATATGATTTTCTATATAATTTAGACTAAAATTTCATGGTATTGTAAAATTGACCTCCATTTTCTATAGAATTTTTTTTTATAGATTGAGCCTCCTTATGTGTTTGACTTCATAGTTTGAAAGTCTAGCTCTGTTCATAATTGTAATATTATGTAATAGAAGTAATTTGCTTTCATTGGATGGAAGGGTAACTCTTCTCAATTCAGTTGTATCATCAATGCCTCTTTACTGGCTAGCTATATACAAAATGCCAGTCAATGCTAGGCTTAGGATAAATAAATTAACAAAGAGATTTTTATAGTTTGGAGGAGATGATTTTAAGAAAAATTACTCTGGTCTCATGGAAGGTGGTTTGCAGTAGTAAACAACAAGAGGGTGTGGGAGCCTCTTCTAAGTTAAAAAAAAAAAGGTCCTCATAGCAAAATGCTGGATCAGTTACAATGATCCCACAGTACAACTGTACAAGGGGCTTGGAAAGACATTATTAGAGCTAAATATGGGAATATTTAGTAGTAATTACACAAAATTCTCTTCTTATTGGAATGTTTTTATTTATTTATTTATTATGAATTGGCGAGGAGACCTCACTTTATTAAAAACAAAAAAAAATGCTGCAGCTTTAGCATCAAGTTGCACCGTAATTAATATATAATTTACATCATGTTAATTAATGCCTCCATTAATTGCCACAAAAATGTTATTTTAGTAGTACATATATAGTAGCTTGTACACACAAAGTGGTTTACATGACAGGTTAGATTCGCTGCATCTAGCATATATAGTTCGTCGACTAATTAATAAAAGGCCATAAAAAGTGGTGGCCCAAAAAAATGAAAATATTTTATCAAAATATCAAACAAAAGGGTCATATATATTCCAATTAAGATTGACCTCGGCTCTAAAAAGGACATTGTGCATGTCTGCCCCAAAACTATGCATGGTCCCAAATGGTCTCCACTGTACCCGCTGCAATGCTTAATTTTAGATACAAAGACAGCAATTAATATACTATCCTCCAGCATAAGTAAATAAGTTATCTCTTATCTTTCATATCCTATCAAGATAACATTTCTTTCCTTGCCCCTTTTTGGAGGAATTTAATCAAGATAGTTTGTCATCAACCCTTCTTTTATCATTTCGAAAGGGATGGTGGGGGAAGGTAAATTTGTTGCTTGGTCTATTTAGAGGTGTGTTAGAAGCACACATGTCGAAAGAACGTTGGTTTCCAGTTTATTCATATATGTACCCCTAGTTACTTAGATCTTAAAATGTTTAATAAACTACCTTATTTATGAAAAGGTACACGACTCTTGGCCAAAATGGGAAAAAAAAGAAAAAAAATGGATCTCCCTATTTCATCATTGTTAACATGTATGATCCTTCATCAAAAGTCGAATTCCTTTGTATTTGCATTGCACAACCTGAACGATGAGAAGTCTTCTCCATGTCCCATAAAACAGTCTTTTTCATCCATTGATTATTAATTAATTGATGGTTTGTTCAAGCAACTCTATGATCTTTGGATAAAAGAAAAATTAAATAAATTTCTCCTCGTCTATGGCCGGAAGAATGGTTAAGACAATGTGCAATTCCACAGTCCACAGCGTTTAAACGGACAGCATTTCACTTCTTCACATCCACTATGCTAAACAAAGTGTTTTCTAACTAATGTACTAAAAATAATTTTCAAGATTTCACTTAGAACAATAATCCTGCAAAAACAATTTATGCCAGGTCCTTAATTGCATCAAGAATTCCAAGAGATTATTTCAATCAGCATTTATCTCAAGTTTTTAACCTTTATTTTTTCTTCTTCTTAATGTAGCTTCTAGTATATGCTAAAAGCAAAAGAGAAAAGTATATATCCTTCAACCTATATATGCAAGTCAATTTAATCCAAGCAAACACATGTTGGATAATACAATTAACTTGTTCACTTTCCCTGTACAAGTAGATGAGCCCAGACATAAATGGTCCGGTTGGTTGTCCACAAACCAACGTACCTACCGATTGATCGGGTTGATAGCTTGTTAAAGTTCCAAACACCAAATAAACACTATAATATCTCAAAATTAATAATTGGCAATTCTCGAGCTATATATCAACTACTAATTTGCAATGGCCCCAACATACATGATGCATGTAGATAGTGTTGGGGACCTAATGGAAGAGACAGAACAAGAGAGAAAGAGGAGATCAGTAGAGAGAAACTC
>CAXKVR010000454.1:0-17757 GCA_964058845.1 Carex sylvatica
ATCAAGGTCACCACCGCTGTGCTCGTCTCTACTCAGGTAGGTTCGTCAATTCTCAAATTTTACATTCTTTTGCCCTTTCTAGATCGAATCGGCGTTAGCTGTTTTAAGTTATAAATAACCATGATTAAGTTTATGGACTCCGACTTCCTACATTTTTAGATTCATTTTAATTCTCTCTTTTCTATCCAATAACAACAAAACCACTCCTTCAATTTCTTGACAGATTTTTAACAACAGTATGTATCTATACCTTCTGCATTGGTCAATTCTTTCATCCTTGTTAGGTTTCATTATATAAAGTTCAAATAAGGAAAAAAGTGATAAAGGTTGGATTTTATAATTGCTTCTGTACACCTATAATTCTTTATAAAATATTCTCTTCTGTTGTTTGGTAGTTGTTCAATGTTAGGTTTTGACTATGTTCTATGCGGCTATGAATTTTGGAAAGGCAAATTTGATATGGAAATACATAGAAATTTAACCCCTCTTTTTGCTATGATAATTGAAACTGTACCTCAAATGTACTGCTGATACTAGCCCTTAAAAGATATTGAGAAGTTAACTGATTCGACAAATGAGTTAGGTTAGGAAATGTAAAAGAGATAATGAGGTTTTTGTAACTCAAACCATGTTTTTCTTTCTTCTCATAAATTAAGAAGATCATAAAATTATTTTCCTGGAATATCTCTTCCTGCTGCTACAAAATTCCTGTTTTTTAACCATGGTCAATGCATCAGGAGGTCTTTCTGAGAATATCTTTTCATGTATATGCAAAAAAGGTTAATATCTTATACGTATACCTCTAGAATGGCCTTTATCTCACAATCCGTCTTTACTACTACAATCTGCATTTCAGCTTTCATTTCTATTTTTCCTTTTCCTTTTCCTTTTCCTTTTCCTTTTCCTTTTCCTTTTCCTTTTCTTTTTTGATGAGTCTGTCTTGTAATCTTTGGTTTTCTCTATATATGTTTTTAGGTCGGTAAACGCTTGCGATCTCTGACAAAGCACCCCCACAGTGAGATCCAGTCTGTGGCCTCTGAACTGATCACGTTTTGGAAAAACATTGTGGTAGAAGAGAACTCAAATGGAAAGAAAAATGGGCAGACTGAGAAGTCATCCAATTCCGTAAAACCCGTTAAAACCGAATCCAAACCCAAACCTGAAAAACCCCAGCTGCTACAGCCCGAAAAGATAAAGGCGAGACCTGAAAAGAGAGATGTTAAGCCTGAAACCCCAAAATCTGAAAAGAAGCCCCTTGTTAAGGAGGAGAGGAAGCCAGCAGTCTCAGTTGAAAGGAAGGCGCCAGCTGTCCCGAAGCTGTCGGCCCTTCTCAGATGCAATGACACCAACCGCGACCGCATTCGCGAACTCATGGCGGAGGCCTTCTTGAAGGTTTCTGGCGAAACTGAAAAAGACGACAGAGAGGAGGTGAGGAACATCCTAGACGAGGTGGAGGAATGTGACCCACTACGGGTTGCTGTGACTGCTGAGTCAGCACTTTTTTCAAAACTTGGTGGCTCGACTGGGGCCCAAAAGCACAAGTACAGGTCGATCATGTTCAACCTGAGAGCAGATAACAACACCGACTTCCGGAGGAAGGTGATGATAGGACAGATTAAACCTGAAAGGATAGCAAACCTGACGCCGGAGGAGATGGCAAGCGATGCGAGGAAGATGGAAAACAAACAAATCAAGGACAAGGCTCTGTTCGATTGCGAGCGCAGTGGGGCGCCCAAGGCCACGACAGACCAGTTCAAGTGTGGCAGGTGTGGCCAGCGTAAGACCACATACTACCAGCTCCAGACGCGCAGTGCTGATGAGCCTATGACCACTTTTGTCACCTGCGTCAATTGCAACAATCACTGGAAATTCTGCTGAGTTTTCGAAGTAATTTTCAGGGTTTTGAGAATTGCAGTTCGTAGTCTATGGTTTCTGTTCTCGGTTTAGTTCTGTTATTCATTTTTATTTTTTTTCGTACTTGGGTATTTGATGGACCTGTTTTATGGGGCAATTTTTGTGGCAGTTAGGCTCTGATTACTCTTCTTATATATGACTTAGATTATGTGAAGAGGGTATCAGAGGAAGTTGGGTTTGTGTAATTAAGCTAGTTTAGAGGATTAATTAATTTGGTCTAGTCAATAACATGTACTCATCTCATCTCATCTCCTTTTCATTTGATTCCATTTAACCAATAATTAATTAGTTTTATGCATTACTGCGAGTTGTATAATATTTACACGGAATATGATGGATGGTTCAGGTTTTCTCTTTACTGGTAGCGGTTGGTTTATCTGTATTTCTTTTAATTGAGAAAACTGGTGCAAACGTGTTGTATAATTATTATTTTTATATCTTAATCAAAACTAAAACTACATGTACTTTAAATATTATTGTCTAATACAGTAGAAAGTATGTATTATAATATCATTAGATAATAGTAACAAAGTGAATAAATAGTTGTATTTAAAATGTCTTATGTAAATTATTATAATGTATACAATTATAAAAAAGAAGATAGAAATCTATTTTGTTAAGGGTTATTATTATGAGAAATGAAAGGAGTAATTAAATTTGAGAGTCGTTGAATTTGGCGACTGATTAATGGAACTTATAGTTTTGGTAAATACAAATAGTCGTGACCGTGACCGTGACCGTGAATTTCTACTATAATTTTGGGTTTCTTAATAAAAATCTTAATCTTAGTGTGAGGCTGTCAGCGTCGCTTGAAAGTCTAATTAACTAAAGTTGGAAATTGAAAGAAGACAAAATGAGGATGAGATTGAGAGCCAAAGCTTGAAGAGACGTGGCATCTTAGGACCCGATTCTCAGTCTCTCCTCCTCCCCAACTAAAATCAGAATTTGAAATTACAAAATCAATTGCATATATACCAGTACTCCAGTAGACTTCATGGCGATCGCGGCCGTCAGAAGCGGGGCTACGTTTCTTCTCTCCCCGTTCAACAAACCTACAGTATCTCTTTCTCTCTCTCCCTCCCCCTTTTTCTTTTCTCTGAAGTTGATGCTCTGTGTATCTTACAAAATAGTCAAATCTTTAATTGCTCATGATATTAGATGCCATCTCAATCTCATCCATCAATTCACAATCAATGATCAGTGCACAGGAGGGTCATTGTAGGAATATGAAGAAATATGTTCCTAACTTACTGTAGCTTAGAGATTAATCAACCTATATGTTATGTAAAAGCAGACTGCTTTTTCGGAAACCTCAAAGTGAATTCTACTGCGAATGCAGTTTTCTTCAAGTTTAACTATTTCTTTGCAGCTTATGATTTGTCCGACTCCAAGGTCAATCCAGATGAGGAAATCAAACAAGATAAAGGTGTTATCAATGTACTCACAAGCACGAGATGCTTCTCTAATCCAAGGTACCAATTTCAATCCTTTTATCTTCTCTTAGACCACCACACAACACATTATACCCAAAATTTCATGAAGTATCTTACAATTCTCATGCTATGCTAGATAGAATAAATGAATTGCCAAAGCTAGTAGAGGATATACTCCAGACATCAATTAATACTGGGCCTAGGGGTGCCGTAAGACTGGTACAAGGAATCCAAGCTGTTATTGGGGTCGGCAGCGAGTGGCTAAACGACTTCTCTCAGGTACCCTACATACATGTTTTATTATTCTTTCATTTCTTTATGTTAATATACTCTTCTCTTCTCCAAAGACTGTCAGTCTTCTGTCTTTAGAAATGTAAATGGGTGGCCCACCTCAATTAGCATTTGAGAAATGTAGCAAAGATTGTCAACCACAACTAGTGAAAATGTAGCAAATTGAATTTTTATTTTTATTATTATTATTATTATTTTATTTTACATAAGTCTGACTGGTTACTGTAATATGCTAAATGCATCTGGTACATAAATGGTCTGTCCATTAACCAAGCAGTGAATATTGTACCAGAACTTGGCACCACCTTAACAGAGCAAGTTGCAAAAATTAAATCATCACAGTTCAAACTTATTTATTACATTACATAAATAATTCTTGAAGTTTACTGAGAGCTGCTATGGTACTAGATTTCTGTCTAAGATTGTACACACACATACACACACAAAAAAAAGGTGATGTTGTGGTAATAATGGATTTGTTCTTTACTTGTTTTGTTATTACTTATTCCTTTTTTTTGTGCACCATTAAAGAAGCTGATGATAATGAAGCTAGAATGCCTATGCAGAGAACAGACACAACTGGTGGAGTCTCTAGCCAATTACAGCCTGGGTTGCTCTCTCCTACTTATCTCAGGAGGCTCTTTGAGAGGATGGGTGCTACTTACATCAAGTTGGGACAGGTATGCTTTTAAATTCGTGCTCTTGATATACTACTTAAACATTAGTTGATTTATGGATGGGAACTCCGGTGAGATAGGAGTTGAATTTTCTAGTTCATACCAGTTCCCGTTGATGCTATATTAACAAAAGCTTCAAATAGGCACTGTACGGTCAAGAAATAAGTGAATAGAAAAAATAATGCACCCTTATCAAAAGCATGAACACTGAATCAATTACATTTTGCCATGATCGTACTGATAATGCTGTAGAGGTGCAGTTCATAGCATCTGCACCAACTTTGTTTCCCGCAGAGTACGTAGATGAGTTTCAGAAATGCTTTGACCGGGCCCCACCAGTTCCATTTAGTCAGATCGAGGCCATAATACGTGAGGAGCTACAGAGGCCATTGGATGCTGTCTATGAGTATGTGGATCCTGTCCCCATTGCTTCTGCTTCCATTGCACAGGTTTGTTTGTGGGGACCACATTGTTATAAACACGCGAGTATAACAATAACAAGTTCAGTGTTTTCTATCGACTTAAGCTGTCAAAAAACATCCTGCTTGCATAGCATGTATTGGAGTAGGGAGGTCTTTAAGTTCAAACCCACTTGGGAGTTGGGACTGCTATAATGAATTCGCATTTCATCAGGAACCTATTTTTTTTAATTTGACTTACCTGATACTGTTAAGAGGTAAAACTTGTTTTTCCTTGATTGGTTAATCATAATCAAAATTAGCACCGATTAGTCTTTACTCTTTACTCATGCAATCAAGCTTCCTTTTTACAATTTTCCTTCCACAAGGACTTAAGTTTGTCCTTTCAGGTTCACGGTGCAAGGCTGAAAAGCTCTGGCCAAGAGGTGGTTATCAAAGTACTAAAACCGGGTATAGAAGACGTACTAGTTGCAGATTTGAACTTCATTTATGTTGTTTCCCGGATTCTGGAGTTTTTAAACCCTGAACTTCGAAGAACTTCTCTGGTGAGTTATGTGATGTTTAAACCCCTTTGAATTTGAATTCAAGTACTTCTCTAACCGAAGAACTGATATACTAGGTGGGGATAGTGAAAGACATCAAAGAATCAATGCTGGAAGAAGTTGACTTCAGAAAAGAGGCAGCAAACATGGAGGCTTTTAGGAGGTACATAGAGGCAATGGGTCTGGAGAGGCAAGCCAAAGCACCTTTTGTGTACACCCATTGCAGCACCAAGCGTATTTTGACCATGGAAAGGCTTTATGGAGTTCCTCTCACTGATCTGGACTCGATTAGGTCACTTGTGCCTGATCCAGAGCTGTCACTAGTGACTGCACTAAATGTCTGGTATGATCTTGTCTGTGACTGATTGTTTCTTTGGATATTTAAATCAGCTCCTAACACAATTCTTTTAATTGACCTGCCCTCTATTACCGCTGTTTTCTAGCACTGCCCAATTGGTACAGTGCTGGTTCCAGTTAAGGGCCTTCTGGATTAGTTGATGCTACTTACAGTACCTAACTATTGTTAATTTAGGATTCGAGAAATATTTTGAGGCCTTTTTGGTATTTTTAGCTGAATAGGGAAAAGTAATCTTGCCGGGGTTGTTTTTGACAGTTTATTTTTATTATTTACTTTTCAAAGTTTCATAAAAGCTTGTCATCATTATCTCAGGACATGCCTTCTATAAAACGTGATAAATGACAGGTTCGGGAGCCTGATTTCATGCGAGTCCTTCCATGCAGATGTCCATGCAGGAAACTTATGGCTGCTTCGTGATGGTCGAATTGGATTCCTTGACTTTGGTATGATCGCAGTTTAAGTAATTTATAGGATTGATGATCAGTTGTCCATTTTGACTTAAACTGTACTGAAATAAAGCACCAAACAAGGTGAACAAACAAAAATAAGAAGTGACAATTAAGTTGTGGAATTAAGAACCAAATGTTAATTAATTACAGGAATAGTGGGGAGAATATCTCCTAGGACATGGGCCGCCATGGAGGTGTTTTTAGCCTCGTTTGCTACTGAAGATTACGAGGCTATGGCTTCTTCATTGATAGAAATGGGTGCAACCGGTAAAGATGTAGATGTGACAGCCTTTGCACGGGATTTGGAAAATATTTTCTCCTCAATACAGGTGCATTCATATATAATAAGTTAATAACATGTTTCTTTACTTTGTTGCTCTTGTAGCTCTGACTGAACTGTAGTTTAGTTACCAATGATTCATATGTTATAACATATTTCGAGTAGAACTTGGGTGTTCTTAAGTTCACCAAACCTCTTTGTGAACTCTACTCTAAAACCTATCAAATTGGTTTTAAACGACAAATCTGAACCGTTGAAACTCATTTACCTTACGAGTGATGTGTCTACATGCAAAAGTTTTAAATTTTGAAATAATTTTGTATTGAGTCAAGTGGTAAAAAATAACTTACAAAAAATGAATGTATTAAAATTAATTTATAAACCTTCTAATTTTGACTGCTTGACTTTATATTAAATTATTTCGATAGTTTAAAGGTAGATGAGTTTTAATGGTTTGGATTCGTCGTTTGAAGTCAATCCGATAGATTTTAGAGTTAAATTCACAAAGAGGCTTGGTGAACTTAAGAACACCCTAGTTCTACTCACATATTTGTACACAATACACATGCATTTGAAGAATACCATAAAATACACAGATCAGTCAGAGTAAGATGGTCGGCTTTCTTTTATGGAAACCAAGATAAACCAGAACTAGCAATTACAAGTCAGCACAATATATTAGAACATATGTTATGCTTCATTTAGAACAAAGAATGGTCGTCATGCTTCATTTAGAACATTTTTCAAATTCCTGTAGGAATTGGATTCCGAATTAGTAATTGCATCCAGAAGAGGACCCGACTCGGCTACAGCGGTCTCTGCCAATGTTGTTGTTGATGAAAGGCAGATGAACGCCTTGTTTCTCGACTTGGTTAGTACTTTGTAATCATATTTTCATATGGATATATGTGACTGCTGGCACTTATTTTTATTTTGTGGGGTTATGACATTAGGATTAGCATAATTGAACTTACAGTGTCTGGTAAATGTAAGAAAGAGAGATATCATAGATACCTTAATTGATCATGCTGGTAATTTATACCAGTATCCAGCTGTAATGCACTATGTGGTTCGAGCAATTGTTAGCAACTGTTTAGGTATTTCAACAATTGCAATTTATGGATCAAAAGCTTATTGGTGAGTGTGGTTAGGGAAGTATGGCACTTGGCATAATTAGTTATTGGCATAAGCATTAAATTCTTGGTTCAATGTGTTGAGATTTTCCTTCTATTTCAGATTAGGGTTAGCGAATCGTATGGCTTGAGATTCCCACGCGAATTTGCTCTTCTAATGAAACAGTTGTTGTACTTTGATCGGTATACAAGATTATTGGCACCGAGTATGAACATGCTCCAGGATGATAGAATCACCGTCGTCTCCAATCGAAGGATGAGAAATACAAATACTTTCCGTTGAGCCTCTTTATATTGACAATCTTTTGATTGGTAGTGTATATAGTAGCTATATTCATACACTCAAAAAGGATAATAGAAATGGCACTTTGAATAAAATGCTATTTTTTAATGTTGTTGGCATTGAAACTGTTGGCTGTTATAGTGTTAGATAGAAGTACTTTGTTATATTATATATATATAAAATAAAGTTGTGTATCAAGCCTTGTCTAAATATGAGCAAGGAAAAGTTTTCTGTGAAGTTTAATCATCAAATAACTTGGAACCATTAGATAACAGCAATTATAATTGTTGCTATCACCAATTAAACTGGTCGGGTTATTTTTTATTTTTCATAGAATTGTAATTCATATACTTAAATAGTAATTCATATAATTTCTATTGCAGTTCAGACAACTTGAACGATGAAGAAATTATGATTTTGTCCGGTATAGGTTCGGTTCGGAATTTTTTTGTTCTAAATTTTTATAATATTTTTTCTTCCAAATTATTTATTCATTATGAACTTTTTTTTTGGGTTGAGCATAGGTTAAAAAATCATTTATTTCTTACTATTCATCCTTCGGCTTCTAGCTAGCTTGTAACTGAAATCCTAACTCATATAACCTGAACAATGAAGAACCGATTGATTTTTTCTTATCTGGTCAGAACTGCTTCAAGATTTCCATTTTAATGCTGGTCACAAACTTACCCTTTTGCCACTAGTTTTTCAATTTGGGGCCGAATTTATTAATCAAATATTATTTTGCTAACAAGAATAGTAATTCACGTAGTTTTAAATGAGTACAGTTAAACAATTGTTTTTGTGCTACAGCTATGCTTTACATTTCTGTCTTCGTTTTTAAAGTTCAAATAGTCGATTCGAACTACTTAACATGATATCCATATTAAAATATACTTAGAGATCAAAATTTATATATATTAGAAACTTTTTACTAGTTTTTTAGATAGGTACAAAATCACTGTTTTTGGATGGTCTAAAAGAAGTAATAGTAAAAAAAATTTCAAAAATTAAAAAAATTATTCTCTAAGCATATTTTAATATGAATATCATGTTAAGCAGTATGGATTGACTATTAAACTTTGAGAACAAGATAAAGATGTGGGATATAATTTTGAGTACAAAATTAATGGTACATTTTAATCCTACTCATCTAATAACTATTTAACTCAAAATTGGTTTAAAAACTTTATTTTATTAATCTACTCTGAATCATAAACCATTTAGGCTACATACTAATTAATATAATCTAAAAAATGTATCATAAATAAAGTAAATTTTATGGGAAGTCACTAAATTTTGTTCTTTTTTAACCGGACGAAAAATAATACAATGCCTACTTACTGAAAATTTTATTAATATCAAAAAATAATATTAAAATAGTTCCATAATTGTGGCTATGCCGCAAAATTTTCATAAAAACTTCTTTGTACCATACTATAGGTGTTTTATAGTAATGAATGTGCAGTTGTATATGTACAGTCATTTAATCTATGCGTGAAATGGATGTTAAAATATTGATGATGGAGTCATTTGTAATGCCAAGTCACTCAAAAGATTAATATGTACTGGAAAACATTCACTCATCACTTCTCAAACAGAAAATGACATAAAAAATTGCATATATTTATACAATAAGGATTCAGTTTGAAATTTTTTATTTTGAATATGTCTTCATAACTATTAGGGATGTGACAATCAGAAGGAAATAACAGGAAAATACCCTATTTATGAAATTGTGCCAACAGTGTTAAAATACAAGAAATTTAGCCAAGTTTACTATACTATGAAGTTTTCATATAATTTAAACCATCTATTTCTGAAACTTTGTGGGTTATACCACTGCGGCTTGTATTGTAGCCACAGCACCTGAAATAACAGACATCATAAAAAAAGATTTACCAATTAATTCAGTTATATTGCAGTGATGGAAAGCACCCACCACTTGTTATTTCACTTTAATATTTGCTTAGAAAATATAAAAACAAAGAGCTGTTTGGAGAAATACACAATTCGTCCATATTACCTTGCAAAAGGTTCTCAAATTTATTGAAAAAAATCCAACTGATAGGGTTACCATCGGATTCAAATCTGCTCATTTTCTCAAGAAAAGGAGCACTCTCCTATTCTTCAATCTGAATCGTTCAAAATCGATCAAACGACTCTAATTACATCTAATTCATTTTAATAGATTATATTGATATAAATGAAAAAAGTAATTGAAGCCATTTGATCGACTTTTAATGGTTCGGATTGAAGAATAGGAGGATGCTCCTTTTCTCAAGAAAATGAGCATATTGGAATCCGGTTACCATCAAACTTTGATAGTGAACTAAATTTATTGGAAAATATAAAAATGCATATTTTTTTGTATGTTTTCCGGTGAAATAAAGAAAGAAAACTTACATGGGTATCATAGTATATTCCCATGGTATAAAATTATCCAAATAATATAAAATTATTTATTTGATTTATTCCGACAGGTAATAAATTAGCTGTTATTCCAACAAAAACCTCTTATTTCAATACCAACCGTTCAAATTTTCAATACGTAAATTGCAAGTAATCTTTTTTTATGTGTCAACTCAACAAAGAAATTAACATTTGAGACCATACTAACAACAGATTTATTTTTAATTAGTTTTACAGAGAAAGTTTAACTTCATGCAGCGCATTTATTTTTTATTAATTTCAACAAAGCAATTTTAACTTCATGGCAAGAATTATATGCAGTGTTGAAGTAAGACCTAATTTAAGAAGGAGACTTAATTTTATGGGCCTTGCTATGCAGATTGGAAATGCATGTTTTCCATTGAAGTAAGGAAAAAGTAAATTAATTGGGTTGGTAGCTACCATTTGACATTCGAAATGTATTCATATTTAGAGTTGAATGAAATGTATTCATATTTCTTAAACAATGGTTATCATAATTTATTTTGTTAGAGAAAATAGAAAGACCACCAATTTGATTGAAGAAAGCACCAGTACGTCTCCAAAAGGTGTACTGTTGCGAGAATCTCATATATCACTGCCGTAATGCCAGGAATAATGGAATTATTATGATTGCAAATTCCATGTGCATTTGGACTTGAAAAATTATGATCAATCAATCCTAATTTGTCACGTAACAACCAAGATTACTCACCTGTTTAACCTTGTTCTTTTCCTAAATGATATGTGGGTAACATCTTTTAATCTTTAAACGACAATCAAATGGCGATTGACATATACTTAGCCAATATAGTAAGATAAATCATAGAGACAGGCAATCTGTAGTGCAAAAATTAACAAGGGAAAATGGAAGGCAACCGGTAACTTCATCTTGTATGTGAAATTGTTGAAGCCAACAATGTCTTTCTCACTACGAACAATATGTTTGGAGTAAGGAGAAGGGAGAAAGCAAAATAAGATAAGTTTTAATTAGTGAAAAATCAAATCGTTTGTTTCGAATAAGTAGAGTAATATCGTACCTCGGAGTAGGGACAACGACCAACGGCGGTGGAAATTACGTCCTCCCTCCATATTAGGGTCAGGAAGATGAGCTGGCTACAGAGGACGGACATCGGGGGAATATAGACCAACCGAAGGAGGCGATGATAGCTGAAACACGTAGTGGGGTCGTGCTACGTGTAATGCATGGGATAGAAATCGATTTCCAGGTGTGGCCGTATGCGCGATCGGGAGAAACTGAGGAAGCGGTATGATTTTTCATTTTTTTTCTTCTTTCCCTGTCGCGCAGATGGCCTCTCTGAAGAGGTAGCGTTCTTATTTGTACCCTTTTTTTTTTTTTTTTAAAGGTCGCAGCGATAGTCCAGCCCAAATTGATATTCGAAAAAATGAAGTGATATTAGGTGACATAAGGTGAAAGTAATTTCAGCCATCGATGATAAATCGTGAGGCAGATCAGGGGGCGCGCACTGTTCATCACTGACGTCACTTTGCATCAAAAATTAAGATTTTTTAATTTCAAAATCTACATCCTGATATAGAATTTGAAATATGTCAAAATCACAGATTATTTTCACAGTTTTAAATCAACTTTTCGAAAAAAAAATTCCAGCTCTAGGCTATCCATAACTGTAGAAAAAGTTTTTAGTTTCTCAAAACCGTAAAAAAATGTGGTTTCTATCTGAAACCATGAAAATAATTTGCGGTTCTAAGACCGGAATTAAATTTTGCGGTTTTAGCCAAAAACAGTGATTTTTGTTTTGCAATTTTGGGTCCGAAAATTTCTTTTGCAGTTTCAAACAATTTGTTCTATAAATACACGACCGTCTCCCTCCTCTCTCACATATTACCTCGTCTCTCACGTATTAAAACGAAAAACAAAGAAGAGGTAAAAAAAGAGAGAAGATTGGACTCCGGAAGTGAATTTTTGTAAGTTTTTTCATTTATTATTTTTTTTTTCAATTTATGTTGTATTTATAGGTTTTTTTTTTTAATTGTAGTTTGTTATCTAGATCAATCAATATAAAAAATGATGTGTAAAAATTTTTGTTGGAGAAAAAATTCAATACAATGATGACGTGATCTTTCACAGTATTCGGTCTAAATATTCATTCTCAATAACTGTGAACTATAACTTTGATTATCTCCAGAATAAGATTTATAAACTGGTTGGATATACCGTTACTGAAGCAAATATAGAAATCGAAGAGATTTAATATGTCTACCAATGGCTAGCGGGACTATCAATTGGTACCGGTAACAAACCATGCATCGTTTGAAATGATTTTAAAAATTATGACGTTCTTCCTACAAAAGTTATCAGTTATGGAGTTGTATGTAGAATTGAAATTGAATCATGCCAATTTTAATTTTATTTTGATTTAATAGGTTTATATTAATTTGCCTCCACTGGAAATTAATTTTGATCTTCTTGTTTTTGTTGTTGTTTTTAATATACAAAATAATACAATTTTATTGTTTTTTTATTATGTAAGAGATTATTTTTGTATATTTTACTATTTGACTGATACTAGTTTTTGTTGTTTATTTATCTAGTGTCTAATTAATTAGTTGATGAATTTGAATTTGATTGTGGCCCCAGCCCTATTCTATTATTAGAAATTCTGAATTTGTCCCATTAAAAAATAAAACAAAATAAAAAGGAAAGAGAAAGTGAAAGTGAAAGTGAAAGGTACTAAAACTCTGCAACTCAAAATGAGACGTCTAGAAGATTATGAGTTCAGGTAAGGTGATATTTGAACTTAAGTTGATTATTTTGATTTAGACTGATTTAAATGATTTAAGTTTGATTAAGATCTAAGAAGAGACTGAGTGATAAAATTTGTAAATAATCACAGACGGTGATTCTTCTTGAATGCACAGTCTGCACCCGCACGCACCTTGGCTCGAGGGCTCGAGGGACCACTAAGTCAGATTAAAAGCTCCCTCTTCTCTTCTCTTCTCTTCTCTTCTCTGATCTGATCTCATCTGAACTGCGAGCGACATCAGACATGGCATCATTCCACAAAGTCACCACTAATTCTACTTCTACACCCACCTTGCCCTTGCCCTTGCCCTTGCCCTTGGCGCCCAAGCCCATCGCCACCGCAGCTCCGCCTCCGCCTCCGCCGCCATTTACCCGGGAGAGATTCTTCTCCGACGGGGACGATGACGAAGAGGAAGAAGAGGAAGAAGAGGACGAAGAGGACGAAGAGATCGTTAATGACGAACATGGTGGTGACACTATTGATTTGGAGAAGATTCGAGGAGAGAATTGGAGCTCCAGAGACACCTACGCTTCTTCTTCTGGTAAGAGAACAGTTACCAGTCACGCCTATCGGTTGGTTTGTTACCAGTCAGATCTTACTCTTATTTATTGTTTTTATTTTTTAGTTTCAAAAATGCTGCTCCATTGAGGTTTTGGAACAGTTGGTTCTACTTCTATCCGTTGGTTACCAGTCCATCAAAAAACAAAAGCACCTTGCTTTTTTATTTTGATTTAGCTTCTTCCTCTCTCTGTCTCTGTCTCTCATCAAGGATATGAACATGCTTTGGTTATTGCCGGAAGTGAACCATGCTATGCACACACCTTCAATCGGGTTTCCGGGTCATCCCCCTCTTCTGGTCAGAATGATACTTTAAGAGGTGAGAATAATGGGTGTGGATTTAGCGGCCAGGACCAGGAGGACCGCAGTTATTGGGATGTGTTGCGATCCCACTTGTCTGATCCTGTAACGTAAGTTATTCATTTTTATTTTTTTACTTCAATCTCTAAGCATGCTTGTGTTGCTTCAGTGCCTTTGGTTCATTGCATGGGAAAATGCTATACTTTCTTTCTTCTAATGTTTTAGATTCTCACTTTGTCTTTTTAACTTAACTTAGTGGTGCTCTGATGGATGATGCGATGATACTAACATGTGGCCACTCGTATGGAAGAGGTGGCATGCAACAAGTTTACTTAATGGTTGTCTTCTTTTTTTGATATTCTGTTTATTTAGGGATTGATCGTTACTACATATACCTGCACAGGTACTTACAGTGTCATATGGTGTATAATGCCCTCAATTATGTAATTCTATTTCTTCTCTTCAAGAAGTAATTTATAGATTCGAATGGTTTATACTTACAAATCAAATCTCCACCTTTCCAAGTTACTGCCCCTTTCGGTCATTTGACTTTGTTGAATTCTTTGGATTGTAGAAATCATGTTGCAAGTGCTCTCAGCCTATTTCAGAAGATTTGGTTCGGCCAAACTTTGGTAGGATGTTTGGTTTGTGCCATTTTAGCACATAAAGTTATTAATGGGTTCAGTTGTAGAACATTTTGGTATGCCGTTGATGTAATTTCAGCTTTGTCTTGGCCTTTCTACTTCCACAAACTGTACTTATACCATAAGTTCTGGTACCTAATTCAAAATGCTTATTCATTTATTCTTATTAATTTACTTACAATTTTTTGTTAATATATTTCAAGGTTTCGTTTGTGTTTCGTGTGTACCTGTTTGTCTGTGTTTTGTTAGAAAAGAGATAGGATCTCCAGACAATTATTGCATGGTTAGCACATGTTTTCTTCTAGTGCTACTGCAACTTATTTTGTAACATTTTGTTTCAGCTCTTCGTTCAGCAGTTCAGGCTTTTCGACGTGAAGAAGAAATGTATATACGGAAAGTTTCAAATAGAAAAAGAGACCAGCTTGAGCAGGTATATTGAGCAAAACCAGTTTCTAGGTGCTAAATCTTTGTTTTATCAGCATTTTAGTTTTTTTTTTTTTTTTTATTTATTTAAAGAGGGAGATGATCACATTAGTACCCCTAAGCCAGATGTGTTATTTCCTACAAGTCCTATACTGTATAAAACACTGACCGGTATATCTTGCTATTCCGTGACCTTTTTGTTTGAAGGAGAAATGCAGTTATGATGATCATCTCACAAATGACTTATTGCGAAATAGAGCCTCCCTGTTCCCTCTGGCCATCTCTGATCGGGTTATTATAAAGGTATATTACTTAATTGCGAAAGCTTTTGCTTCAAGAGTAGTACTAGAAAAGATTACTGTACTGTCCAGTTCATCTGAATATCAAGCTACTGGTACCTAGCTGGCCCAGCAACCCTGAAAGGCTGAAACCTCTGCAGAAGTTACTAAGTCAGTAGTTTCGAACCCAAATTTTAGCCGGTGGATCTGTGAAGGCCTTTTTAACATAGTAGCCTGACATCCACCATCTGGTTCAGACTTAACAAAATCAGTCCAAAAATCAACAGACTAGCTTTCTTAGTAGGAGTGTTCATTGGATCCGGTCTATTTGTTTTCAACTGAACCGACAAATTTTGTATTAAATGGTTCAGTTCGGTGAATTTTTGAATTACCTTGGTTTTTTATATTTGGTTCAGTTTAATCTCTCTTATTTCGGTTCGACCCAACAAATCAAAATTTACTTAATTTACTTTGGTTTTTTCTATATGGTTCGGTTTAATCTCTTTTGTTTCGGTTCGTCTGGTATATATCTTGATATTTATTTCGGTTTGAAATTTAATCTCTCTTATTTCGGTTCAACACCGAAATTTACTTTGTTTTTTTTTTTTTTTTTTTGGTTCGGTTGTTATTGGGTAGACAAGTTTAATTCGGTTGGTTCGGTTAGATTTTGGAAAACCGAATAAAATTTTGGTTTGATTATTTTAATTCGGTTTTAACTGAACCGGCCATTTGAACACCCCTATTTCTTGGTTCTTATCCAGTCTATCTCTATATTAGGGTAACAAGAGGACACCGCCCCACTTTGTTGGACGTGTTGCGGTTGTAACGGCACAATGCTTAAATGGATGGTTAGTCTTTTTTTACTGTTTTTTTTGTTTTGTTCTTTCTCTTATCTGAAATCCTGTCGATTCAAGATAAGTCATGAATTCATTGTTTGGGTCAGATGAATATGTTTACTGTAAATGAGTCAATTGCGTAATAAACAGGTATGTTGTGAAGACATTGGACAATGGAGAAAGCGTCAAGCTGCAGTTTGGGTCTTTAGCAAAGGTCTCCACCGACCAACCAACGAGTGCGGTCCCTACTAGAGCTACCTACCCGAACTGGTTATAACTTCTGCGCATAATTTTATGAGACATGGCAAGCACTGTCATGGGCCCTCTACAAAGAAAAAGATTGGAAATATTGAACAACCAAAGTAAAGAGGATTGGTGGTGCCAAAAACCAGGTTCACCCCCTTTTGTAAAATATAATATAGTAGTTGAATTTCAGTGTCTCATGTAAATCTGCTTGTAAATGATGTTATTTTTTTGTATTGCATGAACTTATCACATGTTGACATGGTGTTGGATCTGTGTGTGTATGGTTTACTAATTTTAATTGCAGTTTGTAGGAAATAAATATATGTTTATACGGCTGCAAAGGTTTGTGCTTACAGAAAACAAACAGTCATTAAGGAACTTTATTTGATCGGATGATAAAAACTAATTGCTAATATTTTTCATATAAACTACTGGAGAATGACGACCCTCTATTTTATATTTTTATTCAACAAAAGAAGATATTTATAATAAGAGCTGGGCTATTGTAATTAATATGCATACTGGACTTCTTCTTTTCTAATGAGATTAATTTTCTTGATTTTACATAATTTCATTCTTAATTTGAAGTACAATCTGACAAATTTTCTTTTTAAAAGCACTTTTTGATGTGTTATTAATCTTGCTAACTATTTAAAAATGCAACTTTTTTGTACATTTGTCGTTCTCCTTCTAATTCGTGGTCTTTTATATTTGATTGTAATCTCTAAGCTAAAAGGGATAGCTGGTACTCTAAAGTAGTGCTGTGCTCTCGGACCGGGTCCGGGCGGACCGGGTTTACCCGGGGTCGGGCCACGGGTTTGGTCGGGTACGGGTAGGTCGGGTAAACGGGTATCTCGGGGCGGGTATACTCAGGTATAATTTTCAAAAACCGTACCTGACCCGAGTTTTACCCGTGCCCGTGGTACCCGGCACGGGTAGGGCGGTCCGGGTATGGTACCCGGTCCGGGTCGGGTACCCGGTTCGGTCCGGTTTTTTTTTTTTTTTTCCTGTTTTTTTTTTTTCTGTTTTTCTCTGGGTTTTTTGTCTGTTTTTTTTTCGGTTTTTTTTGTCTTTTTTTTTCGGTTTTTTTTTTCTTTTTTTTTATGTTTAGTTTTCTGTTTTTTTTTTCTGTTTTTTTTTTCTGGTTTTTTTTTCTGTTTTTTTTTTCTGTTTTTTTTTTCTGTTTTTTTTTTCTGTTTTTTTCTGTTTTTTTTTTCTTTTTTTTTACGGTATTTTTTTACGGTGTTGTACGAATATTATTACGTGTTTATAATTCGACTTTTAAAATCAAAATAGTTAAATATCAAATAGTGTATATAAATAAATAAAATTTGTAACTTTTATATAAAAAATATTCATGCGAAAATTTGTATATTTATTCGGCTAAATACAAATGTATTTATTTATTTCTTTACACAATTACACCAGTCATTTTATTTTATTTTCAAATTTTCATTCTAATTATATAGTTTCATAATTT